>CAXKVY010003427.1:0-42473 GCA_964058915.1 Tetropium fuscum | reverse complement strand
ATCCATCTCATTTATCATTCTATCAAATACACTAAAGTAAATTCTAATTTTATAGTCATTTTTGTCAACGACACTGTTATTTTCAAAAGTTAGCATTATCCAAAAGAATTAGGTTTTTAAATTTTTCTGGAAATTTTCTCTTTCTCTTTTGTTGCGGGCACTCAATTTCTATACCATTGTCATTGGCACATTTAATTGATTTTAAATAAATGTTTTCAAAATCTGTATCATTTCGAAAATCTATCATTATTTGTTTCGTAGATGAAATTAAATCCATACTTTTTATGATATCTGTGTCTTGACCTTGCAAATAATCTGATACTTTTTTTAAAATTTCGAGGACTTCACAGAATAACAATATATTAAAAACAAATGTGAAGTTAATATTATTTAGTAACCCTTTAGCTTCTGAAGAGCGGTCATTATTAGACAGTTCAATTTTATTTAATAGTATTAAAACTGAGCTAAGTGTTTTTTTGATTGCCAGACAACAAGAAATTTGTGACGACCATCTAGTGTCGCTGAGTTTTTATAATTCTATAAGCCTTGCATCTTTCGATTCTTTCGAAACTGAAATCTCTTTTTGAGTTTTCAAAAATTGGCTGTGAATAGATGATCCTGAAATAAAAACATACAAACTCTGTAACAAGGAAAAAAAATCATTACATTCTGGAATATTTTTGCATACATCCACAATCACTAAATTCAATCTGTGATTAAAACAATGAACATATATTGCTTGTGGGACTTGTTCTCGAAACAAAGCCTGAACACCCTTGTTTCTACCCCGCATTACGCTTGCGCCATCATATGTTTGTCCAACACAATTGTTTATGTCTATCCCACAAATACCTAAGCGTTCTTTAATATAATTAAACATTGAGTCTGCATCTAAATCTTCTGCTGGTTTATATCCCAAAAAGCGTTCACAAATTTTACCGTTTAAATAATATTTGACTAATATTGAAATCTGCTCAACTTTCCTAATATCTTTTGTCTCATCAGCCATGACAGAAAAATATTTTGCTTTTTTGACTTCAGAATTTATTTTAGAAAGAATTAAATTTGAGGCAATTTCAAGAATTTCATTTTGTATTGAGTTATGTGTATATTTAGCATTTTTTGGTCCACCTTTGAGTTTTTTGTAAAGAACTTCATTGTGTTTAGACAACAAACTTAACAGTTCCAAAAAGTTGCCCTTATTTCCACTGCTCTCACTTTCATCATGGCCCCCTCATCAGGCTAGTCCCTGATGAGCTAAAAATAGCAAACTTTCAATGACTATCTTTAAGTAATCACGGTTTTCCTTTATTAATGTTTGATGTGCTTTGCTGATCTGAGACCCCACAGACTGATTCTTTTGCTGTTGCTGTTTGTAAGATGTCTAACACACGATACTGTTTTTGTGAAGAAAGCTGTTATTGTGTTGAGAAAAACCAGCGCTTTTTTCTGAAGCCCGCTTCCAATTTTTAAACCCCTGTTTAATAAAGATTTGATCTGGTTTACTTTTTGAAAAATTAAAAAATCGACAAGGATAACAAAATATGCTGTCCTGCAAAATACTATATTCTATCCAAGGATATAATTGGTAGTACTTTTCGTTAAAACAACGACTTTCACTACCAAATTTTGATTTTGGAAAATTAATTATTGGCTGAGTTGGAGGTTCTTGTAATGATTTGGCAATATCGACAACTCCAACAGAGATACAAACATCTGCCTGGTAATCGTCATTATCTTGTTGTTCTAAAAATTCCTCTTCTATCGTGAATGGTTCTTGAAAAGATTCAGCAAACCTTTACATTAAAAATTATTGCTTATTATTAGGTATTATTATTTATTAATCTACTATCTACTTACGAATTCGTGTCATCTCCAACTGTTACTTCTTCACCAATTGATATTGATACAGTATCATAGTCATCTAAATCATCACTTTCTGAAATAACTTTTTGTTTTTTGCCGCCACTACTGGTACTGGTTCCAGGCTTAGTAGAATCAACTTCATCGTCACAATTTCGCTTTTGACTTTGACTATTACTACTATTAGACGTACATGCAGTAGCAGTACCAGCACTAAAAAAATCGCGAATACATTTAGATTTAGACATTGTCTATTTTCTCTATAGTAAATAATACCATAGACCATATAAACTGTGGTATTGGCACTAGAAATAGCACTGCAACGTAACTCAGATTAACAAACCGTCGCCGAATAAACATACACAATCCGTCCCGCGCGCGTGCGTCCCGAAGCTCGATACCCCGAAGATTCGCCCGCGTAGAGATGTGGCGTGATGCCTCAAGTCAGCGGCGGCGGCGCAGGGTGGGCAGCGACCGGCGCTGGGGTTTACAGGGTGGGCTGCCGCCCACCCCAGCACCCCCCTAGCGCCGCCACTGGTCTAGCATATTGACGTACGCGGGCATGATCGGCCGATCTACTGGCGAAAACAAACAATTTTGATTTTTCCGGCCGAATACGCCAGACGAGTTTGGTCTTGTAAGGTGCGCAAGTGAATTTAGTGAAATTTATAGCAAAATGGTTGATATTGAACTACTAATTTCTTTATTTTTTGACTGCAAACCACTATGGGACATCTTACATGAAAGTTATCATAACAGGGACGTGGCAAGAAAACTTTGGCTCGAGATAGCAGAAGAATTAAACTGCACAAGTAAGTACTTAAGCTTTTTATTTAAAGTACGTAAGCTTTTTATTTAAACTTAAAATTACTCAATATATGTATCAATTCGATTATCTTGAAAATCTGTTGCACCTATTCCATTGAGATATGTTCGGTATTTATCTCTAATTAAGTAAGCAACTCGTCCTGCTCTATTGAAACGTCTTGTTCTTCTTGCTTCCGTTAGCTGAGCTGCGGTTTTCACAAATTTCTGCATCAAACCTTCACCAATTCCCTCATTATCGATTATAATGTTGTGAAGCAGACAATCAGTTACCACCAGTTTGTCTACATGAAGAGGTTTAACTTGCAGCTCTGTCTTAAGGAATCTCCATTTAGAAACTACTATCCCAAATGCACACTCTACAGTTCGCCTGGCTCTACTAAGTCTGTAGTTAAATACCTCATTTTCTCGGGGTAGCTCTTCATTTGCTGTTGAATAAGGACGCATTAAATACTCCTTTAGAGGATATCCCTGATCACCAAGAATTACGTACGGAAGCGTAATGGTAGTTTCAGGTATTTGCCTTGGTCGAAGGAAAGGGAATAACCCCATCTGTATATGCTGGTACAGAGTAGATTCAGTAAAAATACCACTATCACTTTGTCTACCATACGCCCCAACATCTACACTTAAAAATTTGTAATTTGCATCGACCAACCCTTGAAGTACCACAGAGAAATAGGCTTTGTAAAGGGTCCGCCAATAAGCGCGCTCGATCTTTAAAATGAAATAAAGCAAGTTGTGTGAGAGGTATAAATGAAATTTATTTTTTGTTTGAAAGAGTATTCGAAGGCATTATGTATGGAAAATAATATCGGTCAAATGTCCACCTCGGCTTCGCTGGGTGGCGCGCATACGAGAAGTCCAATTTTCAATGACTCTGGCGCACAAATCGGGCTGTATTTCATCGATGGCGTGGCGTATGTTGACTTTGAGGGCATCAGTGTTTTGTGGTTGGTTTGCGTAGACCTGTGATTTAAGAAAACCCCACAAGAAATAGTCTAGTGGGGTTAAATTGCACGATCTCGGTGGCCAGTTGATGTCGCCTCCGCGCGAGATAACCATTCCTCCGAAGCGCTCGTGCAGAAGATCCATTGTGGCGCGCGCTGTGTGGCTCGTAGCGCCGTCCTGCTGAAACCACATATCCTCGACATCCATATTGTCGATTTCATGCCAGAAAAAGTTCGTTATCATGGATCTGTATCGTTCGCCGTTTACCGTGATGGACACACCATCGTCGTTCTCGAAGAAATACGGCCCGATGATGCCTCCGGCTCAAAATCCACACCAAACAGTTACCTTTGCTGGGTGCATTGCGACCTGGTGGACCTCCTGTGGATTGTTCTCGGCCCAATAACGGCAATTCTGCTTGTTGACATTCCCATTTAACCAAAAATGTGCCTCATCGCTGAAGATGATTTTGCGACCAAAATCGGGGTCGACTTCCAACTGCTCTAAAGCCCAATCAGCGAAGATACGGCGCTGTCTATGGTCGTTTATTTTGAGCTCTTGTGTCAGCTGGATCTTGTACGGATGCATGCCCAAATCCAGATGCAAGATTCGGCGAAGTGATGTTTCCGAAAGGCGGAGTTCCTGTGCGCGACGTGAAATTGACTGTCGCGGATTTTCACGCACACTATCGCGCACAGCGGCGACATTCTGGGCAGATCGGACGTTTCGACGACGCGTCGGTGTTGGCTGATTGTTCACCGAACCGGTTGCCTCGAATTTGTTAATCAAACGACGGATAGTCGACTCAGCAGGACGATCAATTGCACCGTAAAATTGGCGGAGCGCGCGGAACGTTGCTCGAACCGATGAATGATTTTCGTAATAAGTTTTAACGATTTGCACATGTTGCTCGCGGCTGAATTGGTTCATGGTGATTTGTGAAGATACACTGAATAATAACAACTACGTTTGCCAACTCTACCACAAACAACATGGCCGCCATGAGCTGTCAAAGATCGAGCGTCCCTATTGGCGGACCCTTTAGTTGAAGTACTTAGAACCACTATTGTTGGGACACTTAATGCGCACATGTTTGCTATCAATACTGCCAACGCAGTTAGGAAAATTCCATGATCGTTCATAATCTCTCGCACTATTTTCAAGAATTTCTGTGGTAGGGAAAGGCATATGTTTCTCTTGGAAACACTCCTAAATGGCGTCACAGGTTTCATAAACTATCATAGCAATAATTGAAGTGCAGCTTCCGATTCCCAAGGATCTTCATGGAAACACTACAAAGATCTGTTGTTCCTAGCTGACGTATTTTCTGCACGAAAAGCTAAAGCTAACATCCCGCCTGTGTTAAATGAAACTGTTTAATCATCTGACGTCCCAGAAGAATACGCAGATGATGTGCCAATTACGAACAGAAGCACCATTAATCTTGATCGTAAGATGAATAATGATAGCAATGACACACAAGAATCAGAAGCTGTTATGAATGTCGTACAGCTTCGTACAGACCTACGATGAGAATCAGAACGAAGGCCTGTAAATCGGATTCACTAACTAAGCTTCTTTCGCTGAAACAAAGAAAGGTAGAGCAGTTGAAAAAAACGGGCGGTAAAAGGTTATTGGAGGAATCCGACAAAGATGAAGATTACTATTTTCTGATGAGTTTGCTACCTCATCTTCGAGACATTCCAAAGTTCTCTTTGGAGAAGCTAGGAACCAGAATGCTAGGAACCACAAGGTTGCAGTTATGAAAGACTGCAGAAGAGTCTACAGATTCAGAGTCGCCGATGATCTCATACATTCAACACTTCAGCCCAGATCCAGAGTATTATAATATGTAATTGCAATTTGTATGGTTGTAATGAAGCTATTGTCATGCTTTATTCTCAATAAATAACTAATAAAAAAAAATATCTATAACTCAGTGTTATTGCCATGCGTTCTTATGAAGATATACATTTTCTGAAATTACTTTGCTTTTCAATATGCGGCTTAATTCTATGTAGTATGTACCAAAAGGTATCCGGTTGCATTCTGAAGTACTGGAAAAATTTACTTGGCTGCTCTTGTAACCTCGAAACAATGTGTGAAACTCTCCTCGGGTTTCTCTTTCTTCAAAAATGGATTTCACCCATTCACTCTTCTCGTTTTCTAATAATAACACATGTAGAACAGGAGTTTCTGTCAAGAGTACTAATTCGTCCATTTTATAATGAAAACTGATGCAATATCGGTTGTTTACGTGTGTAGTATGACCACAAACATGGCCGACGAAATCAGCCGTGCATGTCGGCCGTGTACGCCAGTGCAGAAATCGGATACACTGTGACCGTACCCTTACGCAGGCACTTCCGGCCGCATATCCGTATCGGACGTAGCGTAGTGCACGTCGAAATAAACCGAGTTAAGCCGAAAATGCTCACGTACCGGACGCGCTATACTACACAGATATGTGCAATATCAGTCGTCAGTGTTCATTTCATGCATAATCTCACCACGTGTCAGTGCAAATAGTTTCTTTGTGTTTAGTTTATTCTTGTGTGTTTATTGTCTTGTTGCGAAAGATGAGTAGTATCAGATAATTATGATTATTATCCATCAAATGACGATTATGTTCTAAGAACAAAATTTAAGTCTGAGGAGGAAATAAATGTAAGTTAAAATAAATAATAACCATAACCTTACTTATCGTTCTACTAATATAATTTTTTCTCGGATTGCTGATAGCGATCTTGATAGTGACCAACGATTTTTAATTTCCCGCCTTATACTTGAAAGTATTGTGATAATTACTTTTTTACACTGGGTTTCCAAATTATTTATTTAAGCAAGAGCACATGGTCCATAACAAGAACCGTAAGAACACCGATTGATAAGGCAAGAAAACATGTTTTTAGGAGAGAATATCATTGCCATTTGAAAACCATTGTTCATAAGTTGAACTAGCCCAGAAAGCGACCTCATTCATCTAAAAACATAGAGTGCCCAGCTAAAATTGTAACAATTTGTCATGTTCGAAAAAGAAGATCTCGTGCCAAATGTCCTGACAATCTTGCGAGCGAATGGCCCTGTGTGATTGAGTTTACATTTACACATAACCACACTACCAAGAACGCTGCTGCATTAATTAAGAGACCAATAAGCGAAGACACTAAAACGGAAATGATAGAATATTTTGAAAGCAGCCTACTGCACCTATTGCAGCTTCAGCCTACCATTGCTTTTGTTTCAAAAAGATGGAAGAATTTGGCGAAAAATATGACAGTTCGGCATCAGATCGGTGTTACTGTCTAAAAAAAGCCGGTTTTGAAAATATATGGAAGCGACATTTTAAAACGACCTGGAATAAATATGTTAGCGAAACTGGAGGAAAATCTAAGTAAAGCAACAGAGGTTTCCTACACGATTAGTCAAATCGGAGATCATTACGCCATATCATTTTGTACACCAATAATGAAGAGAGCGAGTGAGAAAATTTGGCAATCGTCGGAAATCTTATTTGTGGACGCCAGCAGTATACTGGCGGCCATTTGAAAGTGCACGACTCTTACATCAGATTTCGTTATATTTGATCTTTGTAAAACTGACTTTGAAATTTGAGGTTCATATGATGTGTCATTATGACATTCACAATTGTCTAATTATTACTTATCAAAATTAAAAAGTGTATTATTATTTTATCAAAAAAATTCCAAATTAACAAAGAACGTCCCAAAAATGTTCAAAATAAACTAAATTATAAAAATTAAGTAACTTAAAACTACAAAACTCCAACGCGAGTAGGAGTCTGTATAAAATTAATATTTCGTCCAGGCGCCATTTGTGTCTATTGCACCTTGCAATCGACGTCTCATTGATGAAACAAGTGTCCTCGTGTAATCTACGTTGATATTGTCCCAAGCATTTTCAATTGCTCCCCACAATTCTTCGGCATTTGCTGGGCGGAAATATCTATTACCAGGTCTATTATAAATATTCTTAACAATCATCGACCATGCATTTTCAATTGGGTTTAGGTCGGGCGACTTTGAGGGCCAAGGTAGCACGTTTATGTTGTGTTCATTAATCCAGTTAGTTACAATTCTTGATGTATGAATTGAGCAATTATCTTGCTGGAAAATAAAATTTTGAGGATACAACATGGTGACGGACGGCAGCATACTATTGTCCCATATGCGTATGTAACTCTGTCCGGTAAGGCGCTCTCCTATCCTCCAGCAAACACCGGGACCTAGGGAACTTATCCATGCCCAAACATTGATGGAAAAACGTCCACTCCGGTCGGTACGTTTAATATACCTCTCTTCATACCTCGAATTCTGAGGTCGGTAGACGCGGATGGAACCATCATGACATGACTGAAAGACCTTTTCGCCGGAAAATATGACATTATTCCAAAAGTCGTCGGGTCTACCGACAAACTGGTTCGCAAAATGGAAGCTACACCGGATACGTTGTTCTTTATGCCTTGGCTCCAAAAATACCTTCTTTGCTGCCGCATAATTTCGTAACTCTCAACCCTTCACCCGCCGCCTTGCAGACCTCACAGATCCAGGAAACTCCGTTTCGAAACAGGCCGTCATTGCTGTTTCAAAGGGATTCGTCTAGGAAGAGGTTGTCTTACTCCACAGTGCTTATTTTACGACGTCCTCCGCCGTGGAAGTAGGGAACGTTTACTACTGCATTCCATTTTTGTTTGTGTTTGAATATACAACTCTTACTCAGATTTAGCTCATCTGCAAATGCCTGTAATGACCAATCATTTTCAAGCGATGTAACAGCTCGCATTTTTTCAGGTTCAGTTAACCGCGGCATTTTAAAACTTGAAAACTAATAAAGTGGTTTGTAAATTACGGAGTTAATTACTGACATTGTTTGAAGTTTCAAATAAGTGTCAAAATGAAATATAAAAAGATCACATTACAATATCAAAAAAAAATCGTGCACTTTCAAATGGCCGCCAGCGTACCTAACTGTGATGTTCAAAATCATAAGATTTACTTCTTTGCTACACATTCCGTTGCTGGAGGTATACCATTAGGATGCATTATTGCTACTAGTCAAAAAGAAGAAATGTTTGACGTAGCCGTTCAAAATTTGATTGACATGTATTCAATCAAATTAAACCCCAAACTTATTGTTACTGATGACGATATGACTGAGAGAAAAGTTCTTCGGAAGTACTGACCCGCCTCACTATGCTCCTTTGCATATTTCATGTGTTAAAAGCTGTTTGGAAGTGGTTAAACAATTCAAAAAATTGTATTCCACAGGAATCTCGCCAAGAACACTATCGATTCTTTAGAAACGTTCTTTATTCAAAAACTCAATTAGAACTCGATTTGAGTTTAGAAACGTTCAAAACAGAATGCAAATTTTCAAATTACGCAAAATATATAAAAACTAAAATTGATTCTGATTTACAATCTTGGTGTCTGTTGTCAAGTGGACAAGTTGTCAGAAAAGGACAACTAACTCGTGGATCGGATACAAACTACTTTATTGAAGTAATGTTCCGCTTATTTAAGGACATTCCTCTTGAACGTACCAAAGCCTTCAATTTATCACAGCTTACTGATTTTGTAATTAGTGACTTTGAAAGTTATTATAAGCAAAGAATATTAGACCTGATTTTCAATAGGATAAACAGCGCCAGCATTAAAAGGTTTTATCCTTCACAAGCAGATGTGAATCTAAATCAAGTACAGCAATTAAGTGATATGCAGTTTACCGTAAAAAGCAAAAGTACCTCTGAAGAGTATTTTGTTGATATGAGTGTTGGAATGTGTAGTTATTATGTTGGAGAGAATGGCAAAATATGTAAACATCAATATTTTATTATTACCCTTTATGGATTTAAAAGTGTACGCAACTATCTTACCCAAGAAAATAAACTAATATTGTATTGGATTGCTACTGGATCTGAACCTGGAGAAGAACTTTTATTGCCATTACAACTTATGGAAGTTTCAAAAGAAGATACTCCCACACATCAAAGCGAAATTATCACACACAAAAATGAAGGCGGCAATAATCCTCCTGAATTAACAGGGGAGAATCCAGAGGAAAATAAATTAAATACAGAGGAAATTATATCGACTGCCCAAGAAAACTGGTCAAAATTTATTCAAAAAATTGATCATGACGTAATGGAAGGTTTAAAGGACGACCCTCACGGTTTCTCAGCAGCATTTAAAGTTTATTAATATATCATATTATGATATTATAATACATAATATAACTTCATTGCGTTATATTTTACACACATTAATTTCATAGACATGCGACAGACTAGACCGTATCAAACAACTGATATTGCACAGCACTGTGCAATAACGCGCGTCCGATATGAGTTTAGTTCGAGCTTTCAATTGTGCAATAAGCTACGTCCGATACGAATATGCCTTTCGGCCTCGAGCTAGGCTTATGTAGCTTGGTTCGTAGAGAGTAGATTAATTCATGTAAGTATATACTCCTTAGTATTGAAGCAAATACACGCTGCCGGCTGGCCGGAACAGCGGTTTTTAAAGCGTTAAAGATAATGGAATGGAGATTGCCGATTGGAGAACTATTTTAAGTGAATAAAAAATAGGCCTATGAATATATAATGAATGAATATGAAATGTATATTTATTTATTGGACACCGTTTTGTCTCAATTTCTTTGGTGCGGCCCGGCCTAATCATCACCTAATCAAAAGTATATCATATATCTAATTACATAATTTCAAGAGATTAGAGGCCAAAGCACTCCGAGTATATGTATATTATATATTACCAATACATATTTATATGTATACAGTTTATTGATATAACTAAAAATAAAGTTGTATATATATATACAGGATGAATCTTACAAAATAAAGGTTAAAAATCACGAGGCGGTGGTTTTGGTGGTGTTCGTCTCGTATTTGGTTCGCTTAAAAGAGGTTCCAAAAGAGCAGCGCGTTCAACATCGACATCTCTTTTACTTACAGCTCGGTGTTTCACGGAGCCCTCGAAACGATCCCCATTCTTGTGATTCTTTCCACCACTGGTACAGTATACAAGTATTAATATTATAAATACTACCACTCCAAAGGCCACTCCAACGTATATTTTGAACAGTTTGGTATCGGAATACTGAAAACAATATAGAATTAGAACTTAAATAGGCCTGAACTAAAAACAATATAGGATTAAAACTCAAATCGGACTGATTTTCTGCGTTTATCATTTGACATTCTTAGTCCAGTCGTTGAAGGTTTTCCGCTCCGGATTCTTAGGTAGTTAGGGGACAGCTTAAGGACCTTACCAGGAAAAATATATCAGACATACAATAGAGTATCTCAGAAGAAGTACATCTTAATGGGAAGAAAAAACAGAGAAATACAGTCTAAATTATGTTCACATGAACCAAAAAATCAGAAAACCAAAAAGAAATTTAAAAAACTAATTTTGAAGACTAAGAAGTTTGATGTGTCAAAAAAAAGTTCGATATATTTTGGCGACTGGAATCTTGGGATGCCAAAAGGGCGTACATTAAGGGATTGATTGACTACAGACCTGTAATAAGAAGAACACTGTAATGAAGTCGTAATATTTTTCACCTCATTACGTTAATTTCTTAATATATTAGTAGGTATTAAGCCGTGCATTTGTGTATTATAATTTACTCTGTTACTATAGGCCGTAAAAATCCATTTCTTTTTAGCAATGTATTAATATTTAAATGTATATTCAGTTCTGATTATAGTCAAGCAGTAAAGAAGCCCATTCTGGGTACCGCGCCGCGTAAATAGTTTTCCCAGTACACCCTAATAGCCGTCAAAACCGCCGCTCCGGTAAAGTGGTAACAAGTAGTGACAAGTAAGTGCGGATAGTAAAGTGACGAGTAACGGAACAATAATAGTGATCGCGGTTGCACAAAAGTCGATATCAGTGAATAGTTCCACCTAATTTTCTACCCACGCAAACTCTGGGCAGAAAGCTTCTGTTTCCGGCTGACGCAAACTCTGAGCCCGAAGATCCCCGTTCCTGCTCACACAGACTCTGGGGAGGAATATTGCCGTTTTCTATCCTCGCTAACTCTGGGCAGGAAGCTTCTGTTTCTGGCTTACGCAAATTCTGAGTCGGAAGGCCGCCGTTCCTGTTCAAAACTCTGGACAGGTTTCTCAAGTTTCCCCGTTCGACCCACGCAAATTCTGGGCCGAAAAAAGAAAAACTATTCACTCGTACGTACGACAATCGCGCTAACTTAGTACTGTAAGTACTAATGCACTACGTTCCGAAAATCAGCACTATATTATCGTCATCTGTATGTCCGTAATCATATTGTTATTGCTTTTTCCCCGCACGCTATCATAACGCCGCTTTTTGCTTAACTCGCCGCCATTTTGGGTCCCCGTAGTGACTAGGGCCATTATAGGTCCTTAAGATCATATATTCGCATACCGGCATGCTATTCATCACGGTTGCACACGCCGCTTAACCACGCTTGACTGTAGTCAAACTAAATGACCCGTATCTGATCTGTATATAATCCGTATATAAACCTATTCGACCTAGATTGAGAATAAACCTGTTGTAACCGTTCATCTCTGTATTCTGTAAGATAGGGTAATCAAAGGCCTATCTGTGGAACACGTGACCGCTGGAGTTCCGCCTGTCTTCACTCAGCTATCCAAGGCCCTTACAGAGCCGCCCGTAGGGAAAAGTGGTCTGTCTGCACTATAAACAGATAGTGGCGCTCGAGATAAAGCTAGCCACCGAACCAGAAAGAGAAAGAGAGCGTCGCAACATGAACATCAATAAAACAAAATCAACGAAAATGTAATGGCTTTGATTGTTTTTTACCTGGCCCTTCTGGACTAAAGGTTAGGGTATGCAGAAATTTTTTTGTCGACATTTTTAAGAAAAGATACATTCAATAACTGGATTCAGGATAATGTAGAGATAAGTGTTTCACGCAACAGCACTGTTAATAACAGTGAAAATTTAGGTACTAGCATCAAAGAATAAAATAAAGAAGGAAATATAGAAAATAATATTGAAAACGATAATAATAGAGAAGCTAAAAGAGGAGAGAAAAGGAAAAAAAACAAAATCTCACATTGAAAAAAGGAAATAATAATGAGAACATAAACAAACAATACAAGTGTAATTCGGTAGAACAGTGGTTAAGGTTACTGCTGAAAGTCCCTAGCCATTACTATCGCTCTTCAAGTTGAAGACTCTTTTAGATCTTACAGATATATGCATGCAGTGTACAAGGAATGTTGTATAGAAACACAATGTGAAGAAGAAAATGTTTTAATGAAATTTTGGATAAAAATAAAATATCCATATTTAAGCCACTAAAGTAAGGATCAATGCGCTATGGGTTTAAATGCAGGGCAGAGAACAAAAAAAGGTGATACCTACTTTTTTTACGATTCTATTTCTCTCACATATGCATCGTTCCATCAAGTAGTTAATCTTTATAATATTTAATTAAGGAACTGATGAACATATTATGTTTTGTAACCCTTCAAAAATACAACTGCAAAATGTCAGTGTTGTTATTACCAAGCTGCATAAGAATAAGTAGTGCTGAAAAAAAATCATGTGTTCCACTTTTGTCTTGGTATACTTACCTATACAAACCTTCAAAATAATTTATGAATGATACGCATTGCTGTAAACATGCAAACATATCAACATGCGTTATATCAACATTTTTTTTCTGTTACATGAAAGTAGCGCAGATTATACATAGTATTGATATTAGTAGTCTAGTATCATATGGTCGGTTCGCTTCGATGTCGTGTTAAGTTCGAAAACTCTTTATTTTGTGATTATATAGGTCTACTGAACTACCCAATGGCATGTGGGCATTTTTGAAAATGGACATTTCTCCAGTAATATACAAGTGAAGATGGCGGTTAGGGCGATTTTAAAAAAAAGATATCTTCAGTAAGAATTGACCGATTCTCAATTTCAAAAAAACAGAATACTTACAAAACAATATTCTTTGCAAAAAAAAAATACTAGAATTTAAAATATTTAATGTCTAATTGAGAATTTGGGAAAAAAGTAAAATTTAAGTTATCCAAAATTTTTTAATCTACTTTATTTGAAAAACACTAAGTTATATGGGAAAAAAGTTTATACAAAAAATGTGTAGAATTTAATTCCGAATCCAACGATATATAGTTTATTTAGTATTGGTTCCATAATAGCGCTATAAAATTGAAATATCATGGCGCCCTACAGTTAAATATCAATGCCCTGGTTTTAAAAATGGCAGTATCTATTTCAAAAGTGAATATGAGCTTCATATTTTAAAAAAAGCAGAGGCTAAAGTCGTCAAGCAGAACGCCATTGCATCTTGTTCAAATACATCTCTCGTAGTTACAATGGACAAACAAAGTGATCTACTCTGTCCGAAACTGCTTGTTTCGAAGCAGTACTACAAACAAAAATTGCAGTTTTACAATTTCACCTTTTACAATTTCACAATTCTTTACACCAATTTAGTTATTATTTAAGAAAAAAATAAAATCCCAGCATTTTATCACAATCCATATTTCATGGACAATAATGATTAGATATTTGAAGTATGCATAGGAAGATAGTTTGAGCAATAGTTACATATTAAAAATATCGGGCCTCAGAAATATAAATTTCACTATTTCCGGTCAAACAATCGAAATTACCATCTACTTTCACCTAAAGGCCGGTATCCACTTGTAACAAATGACTCGTAACGTAGCCACGAACATGTTACGTTACGGCTAGTGGAGACGAATAACTGTTGCATATTACCCGTAACCAACTAGACACGCGTAACCGTTACAACCCGAACCACCATTTGTCGGTTTTACCCGTCGCACCAAAGAAAGGACACGGCCACGTGCAACGACAAGTTGGAAAGGGTGCTTACGCCGGCTCCACACTTGCGTATACAAATATTCGGAAATTCGGCGAATATTTGGTAACAAATAATTATGTACGAATGTGAATGTTCGCTTTTTAGACCATCCACACAAATCACTTTTGAAACTGAATATTTGGATTTGATCTTTACCCCGGAAAATATTCGCGAATCACCCTCGTCTACGTCAAGATGAATGACGATGATACAATAGCTGCAGCGGCCCATTTTTTTATGTGTTATTATAATTATTCTTTAAATGAAAAGAAAAAGAAGCCCAGAAAGAGAAGATGGTGGATGGTTTCTCTTCATCAAAGTAGAGAAAGGTAAGTTCTTCAAGACATTTTGAGACATGAAAAATATAGATGTAGGTGAATTATACAAAACAAATATATTATTTTAGGTACAGTGGAATGCCTATGCTTGCAGATTTAGTAAAGGAGCCATCGGGTCAATTTGATAACTTCCATAACTGCTTCATTTCTCCACTCCATTTTATTTATCAGTCTTATACCCTGGTGCCGAAATAATGTGGAGTGATTCATCACCAGCATATGGACGGATCAGGGAGATGAGGGGCGAAGGGAACAAAATTCCATAGGCGTATCATTTTTTTTGCAATGGGTTCCTTATCTGTAATTGCACAAAACACACTATTCACACAGACTTTTGTCAACGAAGCGCATATATCAACTGCCTCAGTTTTAGTGATTCCAGAATACCGTTCGAATATTCCTTCGTATACATTTTTCATCATTTCCAGTTCTCCTCCTGTCAAATTCAGTCGCATACGATTGGAATTATTGGTTTTAGAACCAATACTACTCGCATTCGTCGCTTCCATCGCATAAAAACACTATAAACACTCGCGTATAACACAATATTATAATTAATTTATATCGCGAGTCAACCGTACATAAGACACAATGAAGCGCCACTGTCGCCCCAAAACATACATGCATGAAACAGCGCATGCGTCAATATATCCACGGAAATCCGGCGTCTTTACCTATGACCAATGAAATTTAATTTAATTTAGAACCGCCTAAAAGTCACCAATGAGAGTGGTAGACCCGGTTACTAATGAGTTCTGCCCACCATTTCAATAGAGTGTACACAAATTTGCACACTAAGAAATTCTGTGATCCATTGCAAATAGACAGACCGTTCAATTGTGATGGTGGTGTGATATTATGTATGAATCACTCCACACTATTTCGGAACCAGGGTATAGGGACTCCTATCACTTTACTGATCACTATTAAAAATATTAAAATCTTCAAACTCGTTAAACTACGATACTATGTGTACGTTGAGAAAGCTAACCTAACCTGAAAAACTTAAACACAAGTGTGTGCGATGGCGCGAACATGAACTGAACAAATATTCGGGTGCTTTGATGTGTGTTAATTTACCGACTCGAGACGGAAAATATTCGTGTTCGGGCAAACACGCTGAATATTTGCTAACAAGCACGAACTTTTTATCCACACATGCAGTATATTTCCCGAACAGCGATTATTCGACAGCGATTATTCGTCAGCGAATAACGCAAGTGTGGAGTCGGCGTTAGACTTGTGTGTCGTGTACTGTTGCATTCGATGTTTTTAATCGCATCACATACTTTAGGGACGATTCTGCTAATTGACCGTTTAGAAGTTTTAAACAAATATTGGAGGCTCGCGTATGAATCGCCAGTGACCAAAAAACGCAATGTGACCGATTGTATAGAAATCGATGGCCCAATTGAATTTAGTAGGAATTCAGTGGGATGCATTCTTGTGAAATTTTTGTACATCCCATTGATATGATGATTGATTTTGAAATTCGCCATCAAGTTTCATCCGCCATCAAGTTTGACCCACTGCAGATCTTCCTTACTTCAATATAATTTCGAGATCCACCATCGCGGAGATTTCCGTCTTCTCTTGCTCAAAATCTGGTGGTGAATAAAAATATATGAAGCTGCTGCTAGCTGTAACTGCAGAGCGGCATTCATACTGCTGAAGTCAGATTAAAAGACTTTGATGAGCGTCGAGAATAAGTCAATGTGGTGTAACCCCATTCGGTTACGTTACGAGGTGATTGACACGGCCAAAAATCAAAATAAGTCAAAATGTGTGTCGTATCATCTTGCAACACTATGTAACATGCTCGGTGTTACGTTACGGGGCATTGGCTCATATGGATACCCGCCTTAATAGTTCTGGATACATATATACAAAGTTCTAGATATATACAAAGTGCACGAACCGCCTAAAAGAACAATTGCTGTTGCCACATGTAATAGTATAGGCCAAGATGTTAGCCATTTTTACATTTATCTTCCTCTACTATAATATGGAAATCCCGTAAATATCTATTTTGGTAGTTAAAAGCGGCAACACCGCTCATATCGCAGCCGGAAAGCTGACATAGAAAGCATATGTCTCTTTTTAACTTATTGGAAATGACGTGCAATCTGTTTTCATTTGGGACAATCGTGTAAACTCATCGTCCCATTAATCACCAGCATTGGCGGGATTTTCGCGCGTATTCTGTGTATCGGTCATTCGCGATTGAGTAGTGCATTGGTTGAGATATTCGCGATTGTGTAGTGCTGTTTTACTGTAATTGTGATACAATATAATATCAGTGAACGATGAAAAATATTCCAAAACGTAGGCACTATCGAACGGTAGCCGAGAAGAAAATTATTTTACGAGTATTTTTCTGCATATAAAGGGATCAACCTCATTGCAACAAGCATGTACACACTTTTAAGAGAAGAAAAGATACATACAAGTGTACAACCAGCGACACAAAAAAGCGGTCGAAATAAGATCGTAGTGGACGAAGATGCAAAAACTGCGATACGTCGAACGGTCAATGGTTTCTTTAGAAAGAATTATGAGTATTCTCATAGAAAGATATGAAATAGTTGCTTGGCGGATGGATTATCTTCGAAAAATAAAAAAGTTTCGAAACGAAGGGCGGAAAATTTATTACACTGACGAAACATGGGTCAACGAAGGATAATGTGAAGAGAGTCCGGCAGGATGGAAACGTGAATAATGTACGGCAAGCTGCGATTGAAGGCTGGACATCTGGTTTAAAAATGGCGTCTGGAAAAGGTCGCCGTTTAATCATAACGCATATTAAGTGATAGTGGATTTTTGCCTAATGGAGAATTGATATTTCAATCCCAGAAGACCGGAGACGACTAACACGAGGAAATGAATTCCGAAGTATACGAGGAATGGTTTGCCGGCATACTTAAAAATTTGCAATCAGGAAGTGTCATGGTTACGGATAATGCGCCTTATCATAGCCTAAAATGTGAAAAAACACCCCAGCAATCATGGAAAAAGAGAAGAATTCAAGAATGGTTAATAGAAAAGGCCATTCCTTACCAAGAAAATTACTTGAGAGCGGAATTATTGCAAGGTAGTTGATAACATGTCCATAAATATAAGAAAGTATTAGGGGATGGCATTGACGCATTGTTGAGATTATTGTTGTTGAGATTACCACCTTATCACTACGAATGGAACCCCATTGAATTACTCTGGAAGTGGCGAGAGTGTATCGAACTTTTAAATTAGCAGACGTGGAGAGACATCATCGAGGAGCAATAGAAAATGTCACATCAGAAAATTGGCAGAATGTATTAATCACGTGATGGAAGAGGAACAGATAATGTGGGACGTGGATTTGGCGGTTGACCAAGCCATAGACCCCATGGTGATTAATATTGGAAATGGCGATAGTGACAGTGAAGATGAAGTGGAAAGTGACTGAAAATAGTGATATTAATGAGTATAATATTATTAAATAGTGATATAGAAAATCGAGGTATTGATTACACGTTTTTAAGGTATTACGGTACTAAGGTGTAAAGTATTAAGGTATTTTTATTTTTCTTGAGAATTTTTTGCTCTATTTTGGAATATATATTTTTATTTTTCCGTTTTAACGTTTATTTTTCACGGCTACTTGGCTGTTTTGTACATATTTGTTTTTGTTTCTTGTGGATAATATGGCTACTGGCAAACCACCCACTAGAAAATGGTAACGCGCTGAAAGCAATACTTCATGAGTGGTGTGGAAACTTGTATTCAATATCAGTTGTATGTTGAAAATATGCATATAAAAATCTTCTACTTTCAACACCCTAAAAAAAAGATGGCTACGCCCATGAGAAACATTCTGTAGGTCAGGTTTGCCGGTTGTTGAACTGCACATACTTATTAGAAAGACTTTAGGTGGCAATTTCGATTTCTTTGACCGGAAGCATTTCTGTAAAAAACTAATTTCTGTCTAATTTCTATAAAAAATCTGTTATAAGTTTGCATTAGCGCACGTCCACCACTCCCGAGCCCTCCAACATTTTACTTTTTGAATATGAAGGGTTTGGGCACGTTGTATATGTATATGATCTTGCAGCCCTTGAAATTACATGTAAAATGGTTTTTGAATGGGCGTTGTGTAGCTTCAAAATTAAGAAGTTTCGGACATTAAAGAAAAATCTATTTTTGAAAAACGTTCTGATTTGAGAGATGAGGTTGAGATAGGTATTTTATAACAGTACTTCTGAGTACTAAAGTTTTGTACGAACTTGCTAAAGGCATACAATAAAATAAATTGCGTCCTCGACACGAGTCAATTTAGCACAACTTATCAGCATATCTCGAGCAGCTACACTATGAATCATTTATTGATCGTAATAACGAAAGTGTACAGGTAAATACATATTCAATTTAGGTTTGGAAATAAACATACCTACCATACTATATGAGTATCGGCATCCTTCAAGTACCTATTCGTACACTATGAAAATTAATTTAGGTAAAGCCAAGTAGAATGAGAGCTTAAACGGTAGTTAATCATTATCTATATGTGCATACTATAGTAGTCTCAAGAACCATTAAAAGAGTATGCCTAAACTAATCTTATCTGAGGCAGCAAGTGGTCCAGTAAGGTGGGTCTCTCCAGCAAGTCTACGTATGTAGTTGATAGATTTCAACTCGGTGGAGGCAAATCAACGACGGTTTGAGGTGGATGAAGTTCCCAGTTTACATGTGCCAATGTTAAAAAAGATGCCCAAGATTACAAGATGTCAAAGTTACTAGGTGTCGAGATTACGACAAGATCTCGAGGTTACAAGATGGAGTGACCTACACTCGACGTAAGAAGCTGAGTTGATGGAAGCTGCTTCGAAAGGTTGTCTAATGTTATGTGTCCCTCAATCAATACTAGGAATTTAAGGAAACGCAGGCTCGAGAGAACATAAGAAGGTGGAAATAGAAAATGGCCTCATGGCAACAAAAAAAAATCGCTTACTTATTTCAAAAAGTTGAAACCGATACATACCATTGAACGTGTGCGGTTAACAAACCACAAAAACATACCACAGTTATTTTCTTATTAAATCCTCCATTATCGTGGAAATAACAACGTATTTATTCTTATAAGAAAACAATTTTTTAAATTTGAAATATGTCGCGTTACCACTCGTTCACGAGGCAAAAGGAAAAAAGGAAAGAAAAAGTGGCTTCGTCCTATATGCCCACACAAAGGCCTTGAAATCAGGTCATGTGTAAAACTGCAGACAGCCTAAACGCGCTCACAGAATAGGAAATAGTGACTACTATATGCTGACACCAATCAATAATGTTCTACGAAAAATATCATAACACAATGTGTCGTTACTAAACTTGTGACATACATGCCTTGAGATCTAATAATAAATGTTAAAGGAAGAGGGCCGTCGATTTCCCTAATAGAATTAATCAGAATTATATACCTACAACGACCTTCTGATATCTAAGTCAATTGACAAGAGTGAACGTAACAGGATATGTGAATTTCTGAAGTTAATTTAATAATTAACGAATACTACAAATAATTATTTACCAGCATCCGAAGGCATATCGAATCGTCTACAGGTGAGGAACATATGAGGCAAGACTTGGACCCCATCAGAGGTTGATATTGTCCAGCCGGACATATTTGACAAAATGCCCTGTCATCGTCACTATACGTATTCCTCGGACAGACAACTGCAACAAAAAAATGCATGGTAAATGATGGATCCATTAAATTACTACCGATGAAAGTAGTTTTTTACTTAATGTTAATTAACTCATGTAGATGGCGAAATGTCTTAGAGCTATAAAATAAAGATTTCGATCGTTTATATCGTTTATTTCAGTTATAGTCCTCGATCCAAATACGAATCTCCCTAAAGGAGATCCCTTAACGAGCAAGCGGCATGTATCTCGGAGGATTATTGACCATCTGCATTGTGTGGAGTGTAGTTTTGAACCGAGTGTCACAATTCAGGCGGCTGGCGGCAAAGAGTAAAGGATAAAGAAACAACTATAAAAAACTTTTGATGTTAGCCGACTGTATACTGAAAACAAATTGTGACACTCGGTAAACTAAAACTCCAGTCCACTATACACGTTTTCGTTTACAGGACGAAGTCGTACGGAGAACTATCTTCGTCCTCTGAACTAAAACATGTTTTACAGCAACAATATAGATGGTCTATAATCCTATGAAATGCGTGCAATAAATCACGCTTGCCCATTAATCCTTTAAACCGATATACAGGGTATCCCACTAAGGTCGGCGAGGTACGGTATTAGGCAAAGTGTAGGCCCTAGAGCTTCGAGAACAATTTTTTAATGAATAAATCGACCAAGTTGTTTTGTTCACAATCAAAGTTGTTTTGTTCACATTTATTACTCAAATAATATCAAAAAAATAACACTCGGAGTAGTTTCCACAAACACCAAAACACTTTCACTTCGCTGGACGCGCGTCGAAAAATTTAAAAAATTGACTACTAATGTACCAAAAAATGTTCCTCGGAAGGTCGTTAATATTGTAGAAAATCACTCGTCACACTCTTTTGATAAAGAAGAACTTGACCTTCTAAACAAGGGTTTAAACTTTGCTGTAGCCCCTTCTGATGAGATTTTGGATGATGTCGTAGCAGGGATTGAAAGTTCAATTTAATATCTGTCTGATTCATCCAAGGGTCTCGTCAGAGTGGCTTGCAGGAACCAAATTTCTAAAAATATAATGAATAACGTAGACAATAGAAAGTCATGCTCAAAGAATCCTAGAAAGACTATCAAAAGATTGCGCGAGAAAGACTGTTTTTATATAAAAGCAGATAAAGGTAATAAGATTGTTATTTTAGATAAAGAGGACTATTATGAACGGGTAAACAACCTAATTAGTAATGGTTTTTATAAAGAACTTTACCAAGAATGACCACTGAAATAAAAAATGTCCTCAAATCATGTAACAACCTTATCACTCCACCTGTTAAGAATAGGTTACGTGTATCTAACCCTACTGTACCTAGATTGTATTGTCTACCAAAAATTCATAAGCCAGGGAAGTCGGTGCGTCCAATAGTATCGTCTATTGGATCTCCGACTTACCACTTATCAAAATGATTGACTAAGGAATTTGAAAGTTTGCCTATTGCACAGCCTAGTTTTTCAGTTAAAAATTCGAATTATTTCAGTGATAAGGTCAAGAATATTCAATTGCAAGAGGGTGGAATTTTGTTTTCCTTTGATGTTTGTTCATTATTTCCGAGTCTACCAATTCCACAGACCTTGACTATCTTGAGGATTTATTCGAATTAAACAACTATAGAAAAGAAGTAATAGAAGAATATATAAACCTTACAAAACTTTGTATGAAACAAAATTGCTTCCGTTTCAATGACAAGTTCTATGAACAACATGAAGGAACCGCAATGGGTAACTGTTTATCGCCTTTCATTGCTGATGTTTTCATGAGTTGATTTGAAACTAAAGCAAAAGAAGAATTCGAGTATATTCCTAGGATTTGGCAGAGGTATGTGGATGACATTTTTGCCGTGTTTGACACTAAGATTGCGGATGTAGAAAACTTCATTTCCAATTTAAATAGTCGTTTCACTTCTGTAAAGTTTACATATGAACTAGGAAATAATGGAAAACTTCCATTTTTAGATGTATTAGTAATTAAAAATAGTGACAATAGGTTATAATTTGATATATATATATATATATATATATATATATATATATATATATATATATATATATATATATATATATGTATATATATATATATATATATATATATATATATATATATATATATATATATATATATATATATATATATATATATGTATATATATATATATATATATATATATATATATATATATATATATATATATATATATATATATATATATATATATATATATATATATATATATATATATATATATATATATATATATATATATATATATATATATATATATATATATATATAAAAGATACTAGTACGATCAGATATATCCCTAATCACTCTCACCACTGCTATCAACATAAAATGACAAGTTTTAATTTTCTTGTCCATCGTTTACTAAGTTTCCCTCTCAGTAATGAGAGGTTTGAAAAAGAAAAAGTATTAATTAAAGATATAGCTGTGAGTAATGGTTACCCTAGATATATAGTTGAAAAACTAATTAGGAAGCGTAAATTTAAGGACACACTTCGTAATTCTACGACCTTTCAAAAGGATATAGAGACTCCAAAATATGTATCCATCCCGTACGAACCCCGGTTTACTCGTGGTTTTCAAAAGGTCTTCAAAAACGTGGGTATAACAGCGATTCATTCGTCGAGTAATAAATTACAACAACTTTTAGACAATCCCAAGGATAAAATTGTTCCAAATGAAAGGTCTGGGATTTACGAAATTAGTTGTAATGATTCGAAAATATGTTGGACAAACGAGACGATCAATTAACACCAGATTTAAAGAGCATATGACTCATCTAAAATATGGAAGAACAGATAAGTCTAGTGTTGCATAACATGCTTTTGAGAACAATTATAGAATAGATATTCGTAATTTAAGATTAGTTAGAAATGTGACCAATAATAGACAGTTGGATGCATTTGAGAGCATAGAAATTGTAAAATGTAAAAGTAGTATGAATAGCGACAAGGGACCTATACCGTATAGCCCGCTTTGCTTTGCTTAGCAACCGATCATTGAAGCGTGATTAGTCACGCGTAAATTTCACGGTGATATCATTAGTGACGTCACCATGAAAATTGTTAAAATATGGTAGATTTTGTAGTTTAAGATTAGTTTTAATCGACTCCTGATGATGCCAACTTTGTTGTCTAAACGCGCGTCGAGCGAAGTGAAAGTGTTTTGGTGTTTGTGGAAACTACTCCGAGTGTTATAGTTACATCAAAGGTTCCAGCCCTATCCAGTATCAAAAAAATATATAAGAAATCAAAATGCCATTAAGTTTTAAAGGAAATAAGTAATTCACAAATTAATTAAATGCAAATTGAAAAGATAATAAAATAATTTAAATATTTTGTCATTCCATCTTTTATATGCAGCAATCGCTAGCTAGAAACACGTTGGCATAGAGTTAATTAAATTGGAAATATAATCCTCGTCCAAATTGTCCCATTGCTCTTGAAAATATTCAAGCAATTGGTTGTAATTTCTGGGGTGGAAGTTGCGTCTACCATTCTTTCTAACCATTAAACCACATACATTTTCAGTCGCGTTTAATGGCCCGAGTTTTATGACGCCGACTTGTATTCTCAAATAAATATGTTATAAATATAAATAGGTATATATATTATATGTTAATAAATAGGTAATTGATTTACCACAAATACGTTGCCTCTCCTTCTCAATTCCATAGCCACCTTGACATGTAGTAATAATTTTCGGCGGTTTTGTGGCAACATTAGATCCAGTTTCTTGTGGGTTGTGTTTAGGAATGAAATTCAGGTTGTTATTGAGTTTTGAATAAACTGAAAAATTAGTAATACGCATAATTACCCAATTTAACTGTAAAATCAAAAATATTACCTGGTATTTTTTGGACCATTCCAGCATTTTTATACACAAGGGCAACCATATTCGAATAGATTTTCAACATACAGTTGATGTCACATTTGGAGTTATCCAGCTTCGGTATGACGCTGTTTACTGCATTCATTGTTGCTGTTAGTGTTACATTGAAATAATTGTCTTCATTCTAAAATGGAAAAATATGTAAATACCAAGTACGTCCGTTTATAATGAGGACGTTGTAAAATTTGATTGCGAGTAAAATTATTATCAACGTGATTTCATTTAAGTACATATTGTAATGTCATGTTACCCTAATTAAATAATTCTTATTCTGTTTACCATTCCGCCATAAGCGAATAAATAATGTCAGGTATATTAGACAATAATATGCTGATTAGGATATTTAAAGTCTAGGTCGACATAATAAACATCATTATTATAACAAATGAATGAAACTGGGTCACGTACATATTGTACTGACCTTGTCGACCATTATATAAGGTAGTGTAATTAGGTCACAAGAAGAATTGATGTATTGATACGTTGTGGCATTGATGCGTCGAAGCATGTAAGCACTTAAGCGTTGGACATTGTATGTCTCGCAGTGCCTATGTGATAATGTACTATGTTAAATAAATTAATACCAAGTAGCTCGACTGTGTCTCCATTCGTGGGTGGTTTACCCACTACCTGGTGATCCCACAAAATCACCACCACAATATTATATTGAGAATGTTTTGCTTGCGAGACTCGTATTCTAGCTTTGAGCTTATATCTCCCCTCAAAGGTTCCAATTAGGTTTACTCCATTGGGTTATAGCCTGATCAAATGGTAGTTTTCCGGTAACATCAACAACCCGTAGCAGTATCGAAAAATTCCATCCAGTTATTGTAAATTAAAAGTATTAAAAGTCCAGTATTAAAATTAATTACCTTTACGTCTCATTAATTACCTTCTGGTCTTACCTGCGTCTGAGAGTCGTGCAGCAAACGGAGGGTCGTCTTCTTGCTCATCGATGTGAGTTTATTGCAATTTTCACAAAAGGAAAAATTGCCTTTTTTCGACTGACGATGGCGACCTTATAAGTGGGACTAATTTGAAAGTTAGGGAGGTCATTCGCCGCACTTACTTCCTTTGGATGTGCAACGCGAATAACTATCCGCAGTGAAAAGTGTAAAGTGGTTTTCACTATTTAATAGATTATCGGAAACTTTACGAACAACTTTAGGGACAATTCATGACAAATTAAATATCCCTTACCTAATATATCTGTCCACGTTGTAAATATTTTACCACTTTAGATTTAGCACCCGGATTTCACCAAATAGAAATCGATGTGAGTTATTCAATAAACCGTCTTCTCTGCCGAAAACGGCCACTGAAATCGGTCGTATTCTATTTGCACTCAAAAATTATCCATCGACTTTTGGGCAAATGGGCAATATCTTAATAGGTATAAAAACGAACGATGCTTAGTATACATGGACGACATAATTGTTTATTCCCTCGACTAACTGAAGTTTTAAAAGACTACAAAGGGCAAATTTAAATATAAACCGGATATATGCGATTTTTTTCGGAAAGAAATTGAAAACATATATACCGGGTGCCTACGATAATACTAGCCAGCCTATTACTTCCTTGTAAAACAAGATATCGATTTCAAATTTTGGGAAATTTTATGGTTGACAACGGTGCAGTTTGATTGCTTCAAGACCTGATTTTCATTTCCGGTTTAACCGAAAACAGTATAAACTTTGTTATTTTTAATGGAATACCTAGTATGTTATTCGCAATTTAGATTTCACAGCAAATTCTAAGTCAAAAACATATAGCATACTCTATATCTATCCTTGACAGTTTTCGAGAAAATGGCGGTTGAATATGTTATATCAATCACACATTATTTCATATCAACATAAAACAAATGAATGCAGGAACAAATCTGTTACGGCTATTGAAGTTTTTTGGCGAGTAAAATTTGATAAAGCCATAAAAATAAAAATTCCGGCTCAACCGGAATAACCATAGGTTATTCTACATGTTTTGGATCTAGAATTTTCTGGGAAATCTAAATTTCTAATAATATATAGGGTGTTCCGTTAAAAATAACAAAGTTTATACTGCTTCCGGTTAAACCGGAAATGACAATCAGATATTAAAGCAATCAAACTATGAACCATTGTCAAGCATACAACATACCAAAAATTTAAATTGATATATTTTTTTACGAGGAAGTTATAGGCTGGCTAGTAATATCGTACTACCCGGTATATATCGGACATTTATTACAAAAGATTACGCCGTCTTTTGTTATATTTTTTCAATTTCTGTGTTCAAACCAAGTATGTACTCAAATTTTCCTTCAACAAGAGCACAGAAATAAATAAGATCTTTCAAGAGACTTGCTGAATATTACAGAGGTTTTATTTTGCCAAAATTTCCAAGTCTTTAAGAAAATTACTTCAAAAAGACGCTCAATTTATTTTCGACAAAGAATGTCAAAAAGCTTTTGACGAACATAAACAAATCTTAATGTCACCTCCAATTCTTATATACCCTAATTTTAACGAACCATTTGTATTGCGCATTTGCATTCATAGGTGCCGTATTTTCGCAAGGACCTATCGGCAAAGACTTACCAATCGTATATGCAGCACGAACATTATGTAACGCAGAGACTAAATACAGCAGAAAAAAAGAGAACTATTGGCTATAGTATGGTGTGGTATAGCTAAGCTCGCTGACGCTTAAAGTTGAATTTGGTAAAAATCCACACTTAGATAAGTTTTTCAAGTGCAACAATTAAAAAAATCCATATTTTTAGATTCTAATTTTTGTTACGCAACCCCGAATTTCAGACCTTCTATTGATCACAGTCCAAAGTAAAATTAATAGTGCCATACATTTGTAATAAAAAAACATTGGTTGTAAATGCCTTTTACTCTAAGCGTATATTAATTGATACACGTTAAAGTAAAAATTAAAATTATGCCGGATGCGCCAATGTCGTTGACGTGTTACGTTTGAATTCGTTGATTTTATTTACGCCTCCCGGTTTTGGTATATAAAATCCGCTCGTATAGTCGAATGCATAATGTCATTACCAATTTGCAAACAAAATCGTATGCGATCGGATGGTCAGTCTCCGCCCACTGACCGGAAAAATCAATAAAAACGTTGACTCATTTCAAGAATGTACAAAATTTGATTCAACAATTTTAGCATATAATTATTACGAAAAAACGACACAAAACATACGACGATAACACAAAACTGCTACATAACTGGTTCTCGATAACTCGAAAGCCACCCCAACACTGAAGTATTCTACAAATTGAATACGCAGGTTTTTGTGAGATAATGCATAAGAATAATAGAAAATTGCTTTGACGAGCATTCCTGTCAGTCATCCCTTTGAAATGGAAAAATTTCGTTCACAAGGAAAAACACACAGGTGCCAATGAGAACACCCGTTCTCCTAAACACAACTTTAAACTTTCCACCGCAACTGAAATACGTGAAAGTAACTTTAACCAAACTGACATCTTTACCTTGAAAAAATAAAAAAAAAGGCCTACATCTCATATGAGCAGTATTGTAGAAACATAGGGAAAATTTAGGAACGAATGGTCGTCATGTGGATATACACTTAAATCATAAGACCATGATGGTCTACGGAGTTGTTCTCTGGTGGATCAAGAGATCCTACGCTACACAAACGAATGATGCAGGTGAGACCGCCGTTGAAAGAGGAAAGAAGGAGTAGGCTGGTATATACTCTAGAAGCCTGAGGTTTCAATGTACGTGTACTATAATCACAGAGTGAGTGGAGCACATACTTCTCCAGGCGTTCAAATGGGTGAAATTGCAATAACGTGGGAACGTAGCTTAAACCCTTAGTCTTGACAACAAAAAGTTGTTATTAATAAAAGTAGATTTAAGTGGTTCTACTGGAAACTCCCCGAAAGCATATATCTAGGATTATTGGTTTTTGAATGGCAGGCCCGAGTATAGAGATGCACTTTTTCGCTCAAGGTTACGGGGACCCAGTTTTGTCTGCGTTCGAACATTCCGTGCGTCTTAGGCAGAACCAGTGCTCTGATTGCGATTAATAAAAAAGTTATCATATTCCTGAGTAATCGCTCAAGGTTACGCGGACCCAGTTTTGCCTGCGTTCGAATATTCCGTGCATCTTAGGCAGAACCATTGTTCTGATTGCGATTAAAGATTAATTAAAAAGGGTAGTACAATTTTTCAATATATGCGGTACTGCGGCCGTATAATTTCGCAAATTTTCATGCTAGGACGTCGCAGAAAACACCGTTGGTCAAATAATTCAATTACCCAGGAATATGATACTTTTTAAATAATCGTAATCAGAGCAACGGTTCAGCATAAAACGCTCGGAATGTTCGAACGCAGCCAAAACTGGGTCCGCGTAACCTTGAGCGAAAAGGTGCCTCTCTACTCGCGCCAGCCATTCAAAAACTATAAATTCCGGATATATGCGTCCGCGGAATTTGTGGTAGAAAATCTCAAAATTTATTTTTAATAATAACAATTTCTTATTGTCATACTAACAAACTAATTGCCCTGCAGTTCGTTCATAGCATACGGTTTTATGGCTTGCACATCTTGCCAGATAATTCATATAACGGTATCAATCATGTAACTCATCTTGACACACTTAATATCAATACGTATAAATTCATGCACGCTAAATACCCGACAGTTAGGATTAAACAGACAAAAATCAAAGTTAAATGAAATTTTACAAACCACTGTTAAACACCGCGGCCTTTGCATGTCAAATTTGCATAGTTTTCCACTTTGACCGCATAACAAAGACCCCATAAGTTCTGGCAAGTAACCATACAAAATATCACCATTGTTCAAGGAGCAGATATCGTTGATTGCATAAAATATTTGCATCTTTATTTTATACACAGGAAATGTTACAATTTCTACCTCATGGTAAAAATTTTCCTTGGTGCCGTCATCTCTAGTTCTACTGCAAGTGTAATTACCAGCATTTTTTATCTCTGCGTGGTCTATTTTATATACAGTTTCGTTTCCGGTTAATCTTTCTCCTAAAATAATTCAAAAATAATTAATAGATAAATATATATATATATATATATATATATATATATATATATATATATATATATATATATATATATATATATATATATATATATATATATATATATATATATACCTATATATATATATATATATATATATATATATATATATATATATATATATATATATATATATATATATATATATATATATATATATACCTATATATATATATATATATATATATATATATATATATATATATATATATATATATATATATATATATATTATCTTCTAATTTCTTTGCTATCTTTATATATATTTTTTGGAGGGTTTATCTTGGGATAGTAGCAATAAAACGACTGATTAGATTACTTGACGTTTCGGTCCCTTTCTTGGGCCTTTTTCAAAAGAGTATTTTATTTTGTGACATATTTGACACAGGTAAAAATGACAGTTTTAATTAATTTTTAAGGTTACTAGACTGTTCGATTAGTATCATAGGGAAGAACAGCCAAGAAACCCTACGAAGCTTAAGCTATTTTATATTTCATTATTATTCTAATTTTGGTTATGTTAATATTATGTAGATGTATATTTATAGTAAGTAGGTATGTATGTACGTATATAAGTTTATATATAGAGAGAATGTTTTTTGTTAATTTATTTAATACTTTTATAGAAACTGTTTTTCCATTTTTTAAACAATATCTATCAAATATTGGTTTCAGTTACTCCTCAAAATTTAATTAATAAATTTTTAAATCAATTTCATAAAAAAATGGAAAAACAGTTTCTAAATTATAAAAAGAAACAACCAACAAAAATTTATAAAATGGAACAAAAACAAAATTACAATAATAATAATGAACAAAATAATAACCTTGAAAATTGGGTTGAAAATATTTCAAATACAATAATCCCAAATAACATTAATGAAATATTAAGTCTAGGTCCAAACTTTTGCATAAATACCAACAAAAATAACTTACCAATTCCAAATATAATAGAAACTAAACCAAATATTATAAAAAATGAAATTAGATCCAAAATTAATAGTGTAGTATATAATTTTAAAAATAAATCAAATAATAAAAATGAATCAACAAAAAAATTAGAAAAACAAATAAAGGATACTCAACAATTTTTAAAAATTAACCCTCAAATTACTATTATAAAACCAGATAAATCAAACAAAACTGTAATCATGAACACAAGTGATTACAAAGAAAAAATTAATCATATGCTAAATGATAATACAACATATCAACGTTTGAGAAATAACCCAACAAAAAAATATCAAACTGAAAATAATAATTTAATAAAAAAATGGGAAACTAAAAAATATATCACAAAAGATATAGCTAATACTTTAAAAATTAATAATTCTCTTCCCCCTAAATTTTATGGTCTAGCAAAACTACATAAACCAAATATCCCATTAAGACCTATTGTTTCATATGTTCAAAGTCCATTTTATAATTTAGCAAAATTTTTATCAAATATTCTAAACAACGTTGTTAGGAAAGCAAACCATTATATAAAGGACTCTTGGACATTCAAAACATTTATCGATACAATAAAATTGAATAACCAAGAAAAACTTTTCACTTTAGATATAATTTCACTATATACCAATATACCAATAGACCTGGCAAAAAATATAACAAATAAACGTTGGAACGAAATAAAAAATTATACTTCTTTACCAATAGAAGAGTTCTTATATGCCTCAGAACTCACATTAAATTGCAAATTTTTTCAATGCAATAATACATATTACAAACAAACATATGGCTGTGCAATGGGTTCACCAATATCCAGTACAATCGCAGAATTAGTACTAGAAGATTTAGAAAAAACCATAATTCCAACATTAAACTATAAAATACCATTTTTCAAACGTTATGTTGATGATTGCATAACTGCATTTCCAACTGAACATAAAAATTCTATCCTAAATAAATTTAATAGTTACCATCAAATACAATTTACAATTGATAACGAATCAGAAAATACAATAAATTTCTCAGACTTAACTCTCATAAATAATAAAACTGAAATATTAACAAAATGGAATACAAAAACAACATGGTCTGGTAGATATACCAATTTCTACTCAAAAAACCCTTACAACCATAAAAAACTGTAATCATTGGTATTGCAGACAGATCAATAAAACTAACGTCTGCCATTTTTAGAAAAGAATGCATAGAAAATGCAAAAAACGTTTTAATAAATAATAACTATCCTTTTTCTCCAATCAACAAAATTTTCAAAAACTGAATTCACAAATACTACAATTCTCCACCACCACTAATCAATACAACTAATACTCGTAAAACATATATTGCCTTACCATATATACCACAACTATCAGAAAATATTTCAAACATTTTAAAAACATATGATATTCACACAGCACACAAAACTACAAACAACTTAAAATTCCTTTACACACCATTAAAAGACAAAAATCCACTTGAAAAAACTACACACTGTATATATGAAATTCCATGTAAACAATGTGATGAAGTCTACATTGGTCAAACAATGCAACTCCTTGAAGAACGTTTAAAAGGTCACAAATATTCAGCTAATATTACAGCTCCAAAAAAACATTCCAATGAAACAGGTCATCAATTTAACTACGAAAATACTAAAGTTATTAATAAAGAACAAAATTATAAAACACGCCTAATTATGGAATCAATTTATATTCAAAAAAATCCTAATGCATGTAATAACAAGAAAGATACAGAACATCTTTCTACAATCTACAATCTGTTAATATAAAAGTAGTAAATAAATTAACAAAAAACATTCTCTCTATATATAAACTTATATACGTACATACATACCTACTTACTATAAATATACATCTACATAATATTAACATAACCAAAATTAGAATAATAATGAAATATAAAATAGCTTAAGTTCGTAGGGTTTCTTGGCTGTTCTTCCCTATGATACTAATCGAACAGTCTAGTAACCTTAAAAATTAATTAAAACTGTCATTTTTACCTGTGTCAAATATGTCACAAAATAAAATACTCTTTTGAAAAAGGCCCAAGAAAGGGACCGAAACGTCAAGTAACCTAATCAGTCGTTTTATTGCTACTATCCCAAGATAAACCCTCCAATATATTTATATATATATATATATATATATATATATATATATATATATATATATATATATATATATATATATATATATATATATATATATATATATATATATATATATATATATATATATATATATATGGGGGATTATATTATATAGCATATATATAATGGGACAATATCCCTCAAATCACTATCACAAATTTGAATGAAAGCATGCCTAGGCGTATGGAAGCTGTTATTATAGCAGCCAGAGGAGGAAATACTCGTTATTAGTTAGTTTGTTGTTCAGTTATTTTTTAAGTTTATTGTTTTAATCATTAATAATTACAGTCGTTTTACTAAAATGTCGAATAATTCTTTGTTTGTTATTTCTTTTTGATGTTGTTTGTACTTGTAAGCAACAATTATTTCAGCGTCCGTAATTGAAAACGCTAAACATTTCTTAAACGATGAACTTTTTAGACATTTTCAGCTCCACGGCCTCCTTGTTGAATATCAAACTTAATAACACCGTTTCATCTAAAATGTCGCATCTTCGTTGCTGAAGGGGCTAGAGAGGTGATTCAAAAAAGAGAATATTGAAAAAAGAATGGTAAACACCGTGACCAACCTAAGAATTCAATACAAATAAAATTTCACTCCACAGCGACAATTAAATTTCGTGTCAAAATCATAATCGGTTTTTAAAGGCTGTACATATTAAAAAATACATTTTTTATGGAAAGCCAATTAAAAAATAGTCATCCGCAAGAATTGCCCTTTAAAACAAAAAAAAATATTAAAATCGATAGGCTGATTTAAAAGTTATTGAACATCAAATTTGGGACAAAATCTAGGTGCGCCACTTTTTATGTCCGTCAGTATATGATTGTTGTCAAAAGCATGTTGTGCAACACTAGACTTATCTGTTCTTCCATATTTTAGATGAGCCATATGCTCTTTAAATCAGGTGTTAATTGATCGTCTCATTTGTCCAACATATTTTCGATCACAATCATTACAACTAATTTCGTAAATACTAGACCTTTCATTTGGAACAATTTTATCCTTTGGATTGTCTAAAAGTTGTTGTAACTTATTACTCGACGAATTAATCGCTGTTGTACCCACGTTTTTGAAGACCTTACTCAAACCACGAGTAAACCGGGGTTCGTACGGGATGGCTACATATTTTGGAGTATTTATACCCTTTTGAAAGGTCGTAGAATTATGAAGTGTGTCCTTAAATTTACGCTTCCTAATTAGTTTTTCAACTCTATCTCTAGGATAAGTATTACTCACAGCTATATCTTTAATTAATACTTTTTCTTTTTCAAACCTCTCATTACTGAGAGGGAAACTTAGTAACCGATGGACAAGAAAATTAAAACTTGCCATTTTATGTTGTCCAACTTGGTCGGCGAAACGCGCGTCGAGCGAAGTGAAAGTGTTTTGGCGTTTGTGGAAACTACTCCGAGTGTTATAATTACATCAAAGGTTCCAGCCCTATCCAGTAGAGAGTTCCAGTAGAGCTAATTTTGTAGGTTTTCCAATTTTCTTCAACGCTTTTATTGTAGTCAATTCGATTGTAATTGTAGGTAGTTATCACTAGAAACTCGAAAACAATTTTCTTTGCATTTTTTAACTGTTTTTCAGACGCCATTTTGTTATAAACAATAATTGGCTGTTTAATTTATATACGTTTTCGTCTATGTATTATACTTTAAAACCCTGCACAGTTCGTTACCTATTATTTTTTAGTGCCCTAAAAAATCTCTATAGCTTGGCCTATAAGTTAAAGCTAAATCACTACCTTTTAGAGAATTATTCATCTGGAATTCCCACGAACATTGTACACCATGCTTATCTAACAGAGAATCCGCTTTCTCATGGCACGGAATCTTGACAGTTAAATTGGGCAGTGTAATCAAACTTGTATCTGAAAGAGGAAATTAATATTCATGTATTAGGTACATAGATTAAAAGATAATTAGTAGGTACCAGAAATCGCTAGATCATATTCTTCATTAAACACATTCTCCAGGTCATCAGTTTCTATAACATCGGAATTACTGAGCAAATTGCCTAAATACAGGAAACTCCTCTTCTCTCGTTTCACAGGTTTTGTTTGGTTACCAATTACAAGACCATCGCTTACCCTTAAAAATGTATCGCAGTCGAACTCTTTTAGAGTTAAATTTCGTCCTTGTCCAATCTTATTTTCTAGCGATTTTACGTAACTGTCAACTTCACAAAGACAAATATTGTTAGACATGAAATCGCTCTTATTACAATGAGTTACGTGGTTGTTTCGTAATGGGTTAACAGAGGATTCGGGTTTGGATGTGTACGTTTGAGAGTCGTTATATGTAGTAAGTAAATCAATGTACTCTACAGTTACATCAGAAATTGTTTTGTTCAACAATCTTTCCAATAGTGTATCGTTAACCTTCTCAAGTTTATTTCCAGAATTGTTAACAACAACCACCATTGTTTTAGTAGTTTTATCGAATTGCACACTCGCAGATTCTTGATGCTCCTTCTGCTTCTTTGTATTATTAATGATATGTTGCTCTTCGTTGGCAGTAAGTAGAGTATTATTGTCGATAGGAGCATTCGTTAAAATAGTTTTTTCTACGTCAGACGAGACTGTAGAAAGAACAGTTTCGTTTTGGTGTTTTTCTGTTAATCCTTCTTGTTTTGTTGTTTCGGTTTCCTCATTTGTTGTTATTTGCTGCAATTCTTGTATTTCTGATGTAACTGATGGCCCAGTTACTTTATGGGTAGTGTGTATATTTGTAGGACGAACATTTTCTGATGTAATTAAAGGTTCAGTTGGTGCACTGTATGTAGTTGAAATAGCATCTTCAGCCTCATGATTTGTAGATGCATTATCATCAGCGGAACATAGTTCACATATTTCACTGCTTTCCTGTTCTTTGGAAAAATTGAAAAGTTGATTGTCCCCCGCTTCTTCAGTTGGTTCTGTTAAAAGAGACATGTAAAATGTTTTAAATTCAGATTCATTATTGACAGTTACAGACGCCAACTCATTCAAATTCCTTACATTATTTTTAGTAGATGTAAGGCCTGATCCCCAAACGAGCGTTTTAGCGGACTGGCAGACGCGGACAAATGTTCCCAACCAATCACAGGGCGCGATTTCGGCTCAAGGTCAATATGCCAATTCATCCGAAAAGTTTTATTTTAACTTTTCGACGTATTTTAAGTAAGACATAACCTATTAGTTGTTGATTTTATTTTGTATCATCAACAACATCATTAAACGTTTTCTTCCTGGCGACTCAATAATATTTAAATTATTTATACGAACTTTACTTTGGTTTTTTGTAATTTTATGGCAGTTACTACAAACTACAACAGTTGTTTTTAGGTTATGTTCACTCATTTACAGAGTAGTATATGGGGAAGAGGGTCTCCGTGGAATTCGGCGTAAACGTCCGCGTCCGCGTAAACGCTCGTTTGGGGATCAAGCCTTATATTCTAGGCGTCAGAGGTATATTTAACCTCTCGAATTCACCGGATTGATCGAATAATTCCTAGGAAGCTTTTGTTTTTCCATCGATTCTATTCAAGGAAATGGCACGTCAAGCCGATATTGGAAAGGCAACCGGATGGCGAGTGGTAATCTGGGCCTTTGAGTAGTACAGAGCCCCCTCGTAGCGGCCAAAGTGACCCCCAAATGGGCAGGGGCGGCGATATGGGGGTGGGGCAAAATCGAAAAATTTTTCACAAAGCAACCGGATAAAAATGCGGTAGCATTGAAGGTAATACCTTATTATATAATAAAATTTATTTGTCAGCCAAAACACACGGGCCGTTTTTGCACTAGCGAATAAATAGATAAAAATAGATTCAAAATTGGTGAGCATACTTATTGACACCACCAAACATTAGGAAAAAATTGCCATCGGATCCTGATGGGCAGTTTCGGAGAAACAAATGACGCGGGTTTCTCCCTAGAAAATCACTTTTCACCCGGTCGGGGGTGGTTCTTGGCCGTTGAGGGGGTGGGTTCAAGTCAGGGATGATAGACAGCATCGCCATCGTTTCCGACGTGATCGAAAACGGGGGATAATGCGGGTTTCTTCTTTGATCACGAGAAATGCTCTATTCGCCCGTTTTGGGTAGTTTTTAACCGTTTTCGGGGGGGTTGCCTCACTCAAAAAGAATTTCAACGCCCGCCATAGTACTCAGAATCCTCGAAAACAGGGGGGGAGGTGGTTTGCGAAGGTGGTGAAATCTGAGAGAAACAACGGGAGATATTTCAAATATCTCTTCAGAACCACCAACCTTGAATCCTGAGATTGCGAAATTGCTAGAGAATCTATCGGATGATTCGGTCAAAGATCCGGATTTTATTATAGATAGCGATGTTTCTTCTCCTATAAGGCGAAAGGTATGTCTTGATATATTTGCTCGCACCTGTTTTTCTCTAATTGTTTTCCTTTATTTTTCCTAGGATGATTCAAATGACGAAATTTTGTACGATGATGCTGAACAAAAAACATATGCAGCACTAATACCAGTACCCTTGGAAACTTCTATAGGATACGATTCAAGTAATGTTAAACAAAAAAAATATAGAGGAAGAACAAAAAAGGGCAGAAAAAGAAAATTTGACGGTATGTCGAGGGAAGAAAGAAAAACTAACATATATAAGCGTAAGGAATGGGTCAATTATAAGAAGCAACGAATTGCTTCTAAGGAGTTTGTACCTTTTGATTGCCAGTGTACTTTATCATGCACAACAAAAATATCCGAAGAACAATGCAGAAATGAGTTTAACAGAAACAGAATCTTCATTTTTACCAGTAGATATGACTCTCACGAAAATGTACGAACTCTACGTAGACGGACGAAATAAGTAAATGCTGTTAGTTTCTCAACATACATAAAAATATTTTACGAGAATTTTAATTTAAAATTTAAAACTTAAAGAAGGGAATAAATGGAGAAGAGATAAATTGGTCAAAGACAAGGGAGAAAATACTATACTAAGAGAAAAGCCGTTTCCCCTTTTTATGAAGCGAGACTTGAATGAAAATACCATATCAGTAGAAGTTGATATTTCAAAGAAAATACGTGGTCGCCCTAAAAGTGGTTTATATAAAACAGACCTTAACATACTCTGGCCTGCAGGAAAATGTATTTCGAACGAAAAACTCACGGATATAAAATCAGTATGGCACCTCATTCCCAAAGATTGTAGAACTTTCTATTCATTACTTTTTGCAGATGACCATATTGAAGATGATATAGATGGATTTGGAGGTGTCCCTGACTATATAAATATAGATAATAAATATTTGATTTCCTATTTTTATTGTTTCTCTTAATTTCGTAATCACCGAAATTATAAAACGCAAAAAGGAACCATGCCCCATTTTTCCAAAAAAAAAAAAAAATTAAAAATACCTATACTAGATTTTTAAAATTTTTTTTAGAAACAAATCTGACAGAATTTAACGCAAGATAAAGCACAAATCTGCATCTATATTTTCATGCCGATTTAATTATAGTTTGTACACTTTTAACTTTGGTTTCTTAAAACTTAGTTTTTGGCGTTGGTTCCTTTTTGCATAACGGCGTCCATTTGTACTTAGGACAGTATAAATTTCGAACGCCATCCGATTTCAACAATTTTTAGTGGTTTTTAAATTATTGTTGAAACAGTCGAAAAAAAGGGGTTTTCGGCTACGTTGCTATGTCAAAAATGTTTCAATTTTGCCCCACCCCCATATCGCCGCCCCTGCCCATTTGGGATCACTTTGGCCGCTACGAGGGGGCTCCGTACTACTCAAACGCCCAGATTACCACTCGCCATCCGGTTGCCTTTCCAATATCGGCTTGACGTGCCATTTCCTGAACTATTCTTTTAAGTTTATACATAACCAAATTCCGCCACCACATCTTGAATTTTACCAGGAATTGTATTTGCTCAATATCTCGGCTATTTTCCAGTTTTGTACAAAAATGGTAAGTTATGGTTATGGTTATGGTTATGGTAAGACTTAAGTTGTTGTAAATTTATTCTCTACAACTTTTGTCCTTGCATTTTCTATCGCCCGACCGATATTTTTCGACTTGTATTTGGTCGACGTTTTGAATTTAGACCTCCCGTGACCCTTAAGGTTAGAGCAAAAAATTGATGACGAGAATGTTTGCAAGGCAAAGCATTTTTTTACTAACCCAACTGCTATAAGAGATTTATTGAAAATGCCCGCTCCAATTCGGTCCGGAACATATTGTTTAAACAATTTAAAGTGAAAATTTTAGCGTGCTTTTTAATATCTCCGAATATATAAATAATAGGATAATAAATTAAGAATAGAAATTTATTCCCCACTAAATCAATACATATAAATAAAATTAAGGTGTCTATTTGTAATGTCAAAATAACAGCTTTTTACTAAATACATATGATAGTATATGCGATACTTTTTAAAAAAAAATATGTCTGTGTCTGTCTGTCTGTTTTCCGGCTAATCTCCGAAACGGCTGGACCAATTTTGACAGGACTTTCACTGGCAAATAGATGATGTTACAAGGAGTATTAACTTAGGCTATTTCTATTTCAGAAAAGAATTAAAGTACCGCGAAAAAAAATTAAATCCATGAAATTGTGATCAAAATCCGATTCACATAGGGGAATCCCATTCAAATATACACTGGCGGACAAAATTAACGCAACACAAAAAATTTGGCGCAACTTTGGAATACATTATTTTTTGAACCCGTCGCCTGCCTAATTTAGATCATCTTTTTTTTTAAATTGTAGGAAATTTTGTAGTGAATTTTTAAATATCTAGTTTAATCAAAAAATTACATACATACAGGCTGTACCAATGACGATAGTTTTTTTTAATGTTATTGAAACACTCTATGGGACATCAGACACAAATACTGTAAATCATAATTGATTATTGCATAGCGTAATGCTTTCTTAACATTTCCTTTTTTTAATCGCTTTGATATCTCCATTTTAATGAAAATAGAGATATTTTCAAATCATCATGTTTGGAAGCCTTTTATTTAAAAAAAGAGCTTATAGCTTATAAGTAGGCCAGAAAACTAGCACCGAAAATGAAGTTGGATTTTACGTAAATTAACGCATTAACATCTAAAACAGCAACTTGAATTTAAAGAAAGAAAAACAGAATCAAACAAATTAATGTTATTAACAAAAAACTAATAACGAGTATTTCCACCCCTACTTCTCACTACAGCTTCACATCGTCGCCTCATGCTTAAAAATAATCGCCTAATTTCCTCCTGGTCCAAAGCGTTCCACAATTGGATTAGTGCCTCTTGTACTTCTCCAAGGGTCATAGGGGGTGGTTGTGTTTTTCTCAACTGCCTACCGAGTATATCCCATATATGTTCAATAGGATTGATATCAGGACTTCGTGCTGGCCAATTTAGTGTATCAACACCTACGTCCTCGAGATATTTATTCATCGACAATATGAGTAACATGAGATCTTGCATTGTCTTGCATTAACAAGAAATTGTCACCGATGTAAGGTGAGAATGGGACAACATGTTCTGATAAAATCTCTCTAATGTACCTTTCGCTATTTAGTGCACCTCCATGTACTGGTAACAATTCTGTACGTGCATTTAATGAAATTCCTCCTCACAGCATCACGGAACCTCCATTGAAGAGAGTGGTTTGACGTATGTTACATTGTGCGTAACGTTCATTTGGCCTTCTTATAACTCTTTGTCGACGATCTGTAGAGGCAAAAACTAGATACATCAGTAAATAGCACTCTTCCCCAGTGTTCAATATTCCACTCTAAATGCTCCCTAGCAAATTGTAACCTAGCTCTGCTGTGCTCTGCATTAAGAGTGGGTCATGTAGGTGGAATTTGTATATGCAGATTACTTTCTTTGAGTCTTCTTATTACTGTCTTAGCACTAACTTCTACATCATGGACGGCACTTAGCTGTGCCTGAGGGTTTGTGCTGGTAACAAATCGTTCTCGCAGAGCGCGAACTCTAATAAAACGATCTTGAATCAGTGTGGTAACACGAGGTCTTCCTTGTCCTTGCCGCCTGTCGTAACTCTGCGTTAACCCCTAGTCTATCAGCTACTACCCGCATACTCAACCCTTCATTTATTAATGTCACTGGTTTAACACAATCATCATAGTTAAGATTTCTTCTACCTTGTTCCATATTCATAACATAAATTCTGTATATCAACGTTTTGACAACTTATTAATTTTGATTGTTTTACTCTAAGCCTACTTTTAATTTTCTACCAATTTTTTTACCAGAGGCCAAAGCTTGATAAACTTGAAAACATGATTATTTTAAAATCTCTATATTTTCATTAAAAATGGAGATATCAAAGCGAATAAAAAAAAGAAATGATAAGAAAGCATTAGGCTATGCAATAATCAATTATGGTTTACAGTATTTGTGTCTGATATGTCCCATAGAGTGTTTCAATGTTTGAGAAAAAAACTATCGTCATTGGTACAGTAAACGATACGCTGATGCGATACGTTGATACGATTCGTGATTTTGCAACAAATGGATACCCGCCTTTAATAGTTACTGTTTGTAACATCGAAATATGAGACATAAAATAATTTCAAAGGAGACTCACAATTACCATAAAGGGAGATCGGAACAGTATAACTTTTCTTACAGCAAGCTAAAATCATGACTATAAAGGTGCTTTCATTCAACAAGTTGTTATGTTTTGATAGAATACTAATAACTAATCAATTTTAACACAAAACCCAGCAAAATAATACACTAAATTAAAGAATAACTGTATTACTTCTATTTCAAGAATTATTGTTGACCCCACTTTACCACAAAACTTTCGATGGTATTAGGCAATGTAGACATCCAAATGAATGCTAATGATGCCGATGGCATGGCCGAGGAACATGTAAAATGGATCCGTAATATTTGAGTGGAAAACATTCTTATTCTGCATCACATTCACCATCCAATTGTTTTATTATATGACGAAAGGTGTGATCAATATTTTGTCATACTACAGGATAATGTCATAATGTGATGGGCGATATATATACTTGACAACGCTGTTAAAAATGCGGTAGCAGGTGTGAAGATATCCATATAATAAGGGTTTCTTGCTCGGTTTTTTATCTCTCATATTTCGATGTTACAAACTATACTACTCCAATGTAGATCTCTATCCAATTATAATGAAGTTATACTTATCGTGGGAGAAGATATAGATATTTTAGTAATACTGACAGCTCGAAATTCTTTAAATTGTAATACTTGTTTACTTTCTGAAACCTAGCAGAGGAAAAATTGACAAAAAGCTATGCAGTACCGGCAGTTTCAAGTACTCATCAATCAGAAAATGTATCCTAGTTATTCATGCATTCAGTGGTTATGAGACCAACACTTCTGCATTCTTTGAGCAAATAGCATTTTCAATTTACTGGAGAAGATGCCAGATTTACAGACAATAGTTGGTCATTTTCCTCCAAAGATTCTCACCTCGATTTCCTGGAAACCGCTTCAGAAAAATATATTAATGCTCTGTATGGAGCTCAAAAAAAATATCCTGGAAAGTATTCCTTGGCTGAATTCAGATTTCTGTGCTTCAAAAAAAAACAGTGGCTAAAAATTCATTCAACCTTCGTTCTTTACCACGCACGACACGATACATACATAGTGTATCATCAAATACAAAGATGAGGAGACATTGATTTGAAACCAACCAAATGGGGGGAGGGGTGGTAGCGGACTCTGAAAGGTTTACTTCCAGTAACGACTGAAAAAGAAGCTGTGCCTGTAAG
>CAXKVY010003426.1:0-78398 GCA_964058915.1 Tetropium fuscum | reverse complement strand
GTACATTGGTGTACGATGGTGTAGCTAAGATGGGTAAATTGACGATGTTAAAGTAATATATATATATATATATATATATATATATATATATATATATATATATATATATATATATATATATATATATATATATATATATATATATATATATATATATATATATATATATATATATATATATATATATATATATATATATATATATATATATATATATATATATATATATATATATATATATATATATATATATATATATATATATATATATATATATATATATATATATATATATATATTGTGTTGTATGTTTTAGATCAATCGATTGTACAGACAGTATTGTTACAGATTCATTAAACTTAAGTATATTTTGAAGGTATGTAGGTAAATGACTATTTCTTATTTTTGTATTTGTATTGGAAGTACCACGGCTTTGGCACTAGGATTTACCTCATTTAGTGTACATTGGTGTACGATGGTGTAGCTAAGATGATAATATGAGGATATTTTGAAAAAAATAATAGTTACAAACTGACATTTCTGTGATTTGGAAATTTTTTGATGTTTTGAGCATTTCTGACAGGGGGTATTTTACATTTAAATATATACCTAATTTAGTTTGTACCTACCTGTTTTCCAGACAGTGAATCCTGGAAATTCAAAAGGAAACAGCCACAACAGAAATTATAATCTACGCCACCGGTGAAAGAACCTGCTGCAAAACCGAGGGCGAATGTGTCGTTCACAATAACAGCCTGTTGATTGCTGCACATGTAAGACGTACCGCCTATGCAACCTGATTGTTTTTCAGCATCGATTTTGGTTTTTCCATCGGTCGTGCAGGTTGTTACGGGTGTATTGTTTTTGTTTGAGAGATTTTCGGCCCAACCACATGATGGCTTGCAGCAATCCCAGTAACGGGTTGTTGTACCATAACCAGTTAGACCACCAACAACAGGAGTAGCAACGATAATATCACCGGTTTGGGCGAATGATGACTTCACTGTAACAAAGATAAATAAACATATAATTGACATTTTATCATATAGCCGCTGACAAAATTCTTGTAACGTAACAATCTAAAAATATTCTTGGGAAACCAACTGGTCCTCCTGGACAGACCTTATGCCATGTACACGTATCTTTATTATCTACTCAATTGTCGACCCTGTGACCAAACCAGTCCTCCTTGCCTGACTTTATTATCCTCCTTAGCTCGACTGATATTATTTTAATGTAAATTGTCACTACATAAATAGGCGCCACTATTCTATGACTGCGCATGTCTGGAAATCCGACTCGGTATTCAAGTACCTTTGACTCGTGAACAGTATGTATACTTCTATAGTCGAAGTCATGCGACATGCTGACGAGCTATCATCGCGTTGCGTAAATATGGGTTTCGGTAGGTATGGGCGGTATGGGTTTCGGGTGATTGGGTCAGAAAGAGGCGCAACTGGCGCAAGTCATTGCTAAATATAGTAAGCTATGACTACACTACGACGCAGGGGCCTCTGAAGTCATGTTTCGTATATTACCTCTACGGAACCAGGGAGCCTAGTAAACCGGTGACATACAAAAGGCAAAAATGCAGATTTAAAACAGGATTTTTGTTTCACCTTCAATATTCAGAAGATTTTCCAACAGGAAGGGGAATGTTAACAGAAGAAAGGGCAGAGGTATGGTCGCGATTGATAGTTTCCCAGAACAAGAAAAACAGTGTCGGAATAGGTCAAAGAAAAGTCTAAAAGATAAGTTTTTCATTCATTCGATGAAAACAAAGAGAATAAACGCACCGAACGCACTGAAATAGAAACAAATTGCTTGTAAAAATAAGATCGATCCTAAATAAAATATTTGTAGAGCGGTTTCACTCGCCCTCGAACCCTCAAATGGTCGATTTGTAAAATAACAGGGGGGGGGGGCACGTACTCCTGTGCCCCTCCCCCTATATCCGCCCCTGGATATAGAAGTCAATTTCTAGAGGTAACATAAGAAAATTGTGGGTATATTTGTGTCCATTAAACATGTTACCCAATACTATAGTTGTATGTTTTTTCTTCCTTAGATATTACTAATTACCACCAACTGTTACTGTCAATATTATTATTATTTTTTATAGTGTCCTAAATACACTATATACCTATTATATGTTCTTTAATTAGTTGTAAAATTATTTTTAGGGTTAAGTGAGTAACCTTAAAGATAAACTTCGTAATTGGGAAATATATACAATATTAAATAATGTCCTTTTGTTATTTGTTATTTTAGTTGTTTCCATAATCTCTACTTTGCAGATTAAAAAATAAAACTGAATTGTGAACTGTGGTACGCCCTACTCTACCTTAATAAAATTAAAATCGAAAGTATCGAAAAAACATATTAATATAAACACTTAATATGTAAAACCTTACAAAATTATATGGTTTTGTAATAATATATGCGCTATCAGTATCTAATTATTACGGCTATCTATTCTTAAACATGTAATCGCCTAGGCATCACCCGAAGTACTTAAGTGATGAGCATTGTAAGATAAAAAAGAAATACCACCATCAGTATCAAGTTCCCAATTCTGAAATTCAATATTTAAAAATTTACGACGACGAAGGGTTGTCTTGACTGACTAGTTAAGAAAAGAATATTTTTCGTATTGAGGATGCAGTCACAAATTTAAGGGCTTGAGAGTATTATCATTTGCAAACCACTATGCAATATGAACACCGCAGGCGCAGGAAAGAAATATAGAGTAATGCAAGAACTTCCTGGATACTACTATCGGAGAAGCAAAACACGATTCAAATGAATCTCCAATAATTGAAAAGAAATAGTTAATACCAATGCTCTTTTACAAGAAACAGATTCCAACATTCAGACTCATCATATGAATGTAAAAATACGAAACTGGAACCATCCACCTGATCTAAACCTAAACTAAACTTGCCTAAACTATATAATAGTCCATATTAGTAGATTTAATTTGATAATAATGAATTAATCCGTTTAATAAGTCCGTTTAGTTTCAGTTGAGAGTCCCCCTAAATATTTTATTTAATATTATAGTATCACTATCCACAAGTTTAGAAATTATGTTAGCATTAGAAGAACTAAATACTATCTCTTAATCTTTAGAGGTCCTCTAAATTTATTTGTGTCAAAAATAAATGGACGAGAATCGTTATTTCCCTTAATCTATTATTATTAATGTTGTTGTTGTTGATTTTATGGTTCGCTGTATTGCATAGGTAATGTCTAATGCAAAAGTACTAAATATATTTGATATTCTTTTTACCTATATATCAAAATTAATAATTTAAAAAGATGTTTTGAGTATATTACCAATATAAATACTCGTGATGCTCGAGATGTTTCTAGTTTTGCTAAATCTACCACAATATATATGTTTCTACTTACTGTAAGCCAAAACAGCTAAAGATAATAATGTGAGCTTCATTCTACAGGTGATTTTTTTGAGGTTATTCCTTGAATAATAGATTTAATCTAAATAATGTTTTACCACTTCATACACTCTTAGAAAATTAAAACAAAAACATTGTAGTCAATGCTCGCCTGGTTTTTATAATGGTACTTATGGTACAGCATCTTGTAATTAATTGTTTGATACGATAATACTTGAAGATTATTATTTGGGAGGGGAAGAGGAGCGGCCGCTCACGATTTTCTATTTTCAAACACGTCCTTTTTTTTGGAAGGTGATGAACATGACGTACTAGGTTTTTGCACAACAGTTTTTTGTTCCTTATAAACTTGTCTATAACTTCTGTCGGATATTCCAGTGGATATTAATAATCGCTGCTTAAAGTTACAATGTGGAATAGAGAGACCACCACTTGTTGCTTTTTTTTTATAAAAGCCGAAACATTAGCAATTACTTCTTTTGTTTGAGTATGAATTATTTGTCCATTACCAATAAGTAACCTTTTGGTGGGCAAATAAAGACCGAATAACAAATAAAGTAAAATAATATACCTAACTTCAAAAAATGTGTAAATTATTCTAAACTATTATTATTGTAAACTACTATATTATTATTGTAAACTATTCTAAAACACAATCAGTTTACTTCACAAATTGTTTTAAGAACACTAAGAAATATAAATCAGCTGCACCGACATAAACAACTTGTTTACAACAACAACGTGCTTGCGTGTGGTTCAGTACGGATCAAACAGGGTCATGGTCACTGCCCCAGTTTATTACCTATGTACATTTTAGAAAAACGCACTGTACACTGTTAGGCATCTTTCGAATAGATATGTTCTCAGTAAATGAACAGCGCTATTTGAGAAATGTATACCGGGCTGGCAAGTCCACGATTTCAGATAGCATTTATAATGCATTAGACGAGAATCAAGCTATTTTTAAAGAAGCTAGAAAGAGAAGCTATATCTCCGCTGATGCCACACTGGAGCAAGTGGACCACCTAAATTTTAAATAGTGGGGAGGAGGTGTAGCCTTGAGGCGTTTTTGTTTTCAATTCAGCATGCTCTTGCTAAGCGTAAGGTATACAATGGACTATTTGTAAAGTACCGCCCTATTAACCGCTTTAATGATATGCATGCGCCAACATCTGACAGGGCGTGGGGGAATAACATACGTAAAAGTGTGGCAACAGCGGAGATATCGTTTCTCTGTCTAGCTTCTTTAAAAATAGCTTGATTCTCGTCTAATGCATTATAAATGCTAAATGTAATCGTGGACTTGCCAGCTCCGTCTAATGGAACCTATATATTGCCAAAAGTAATTCATCATTTATTTTGGAAAAGGTTTATGTAATCAAGTAGTCTCAGAAGATATAGTTCATTTAGATCCGCAGATTTGTGAATATATCCTTTAAAGTTTCTCTCCAATAATTTACCTTCTACGTGTATCAACTTTAATCATTTTATAGGATTTATGCTGATCCGTTTTTTTACCCCCTATTCGATTCGCCCTGGGTTTATTGAGTAGATACTGTAGTAAATCCGGCCCTGTCCACATTGCACAATGGACAACGGAATTTCATACCCAGTTCCACAAAACATTGACTGGTGAAAATATTTGGATTTTCTGGAAAACAAATTGATGTTATGACCAAGTGATGCAGGTCCTGATATACCGAATGAATCTTTGTGGTATCACCAGGAAGGAGCATCATCGCATTATATACATCCAATGCGTGCTTACTTAGGTAACATTTTCCCCAATAGATGAATTGGTAGACGCGGCGCGCAATAGAGTGCCAGCTTGCTCTCCCGATAAGAAAAAATGTAGAGAAGTATTTTTTCTTGTGGTGTTACATAGCTACTTGTGGTAATTTATTGTCTATCAGAATATACCTAATAACTGGAATTAAAGCATACAATTAGAATAGAAATTAGAACAGTCCGACTAGAAGTAGTCTAAGAAATTTTGCGCGAGTTATAATTACGTCTTGGATATTGCCATACAAGTAAAAATGACGGACATTGAAATTCAGAAATTAATTTCACACTATTTTGTTTGAAAATATTTTGAGATATATATAGTTACATACCTACTGAATATTTGATTGGAATCTGCGTATTTTAAAATATATAAGCTGTATAATGTATCGTTAAATTCTTGTAGTTAAGTCTGATAAGTATATAGAAATAATTAAATTAAAATAAATGAGAGAAATGTCCATAATCAAATTTAAGAAGTTTTCAACTTAAGTCAAAGTGCACTTTGGTGAAGATCTTATTAAAGAAAGTATTTTTACAAATTTTAAGAGGGATTAGAGTATTTCTAGAAACATGTGATTTGTGTTCGATTTACCTATCTAACAACAAAATCATTACAAAGGAAACCATCAGATATTTCTTGTACCTATATAAGTTTATGATATAAATAATATCTTATGAGGTTATTGTTTTAGGTTATCAGTTGAGGATTTAAGATTAATATATAAGTGCTGTAGATTAAAATATACCATTTTTGGCAGTTACATCACAGAATCACATTTGAAAATAATAATAGAGATATAAAATTAAATGATTATGTTAATTTGCATATCTACCACTCAACGGTTTGATAAAAGTACTGTTAGCTGGCGAGATTATTTTTGGATATAATCACTGCGCGAAAAACCAATGATTACTTATTTGGCGATTAAGTGAACTGTATATTTATTGCAGATGACCACAGATTAACACAGTACATGAAATAATACGTTGTTATGATAGTTTTTTCCGTATTATATTTAGGACTGGAACCACAACATAAACTAGACTTGAATTTATAAATTGTATATTTGCTAAATTATCGAAATAATACAAAAATACACACCATCAGCGTTTAGCTAGAGCTAGAACAAATTTAAGAATATACTTGACTCATAGCTCGGCGATGGAAATTTGTAACAAACCATCTTGTTTAAAATAAGTAACATGGCCACGCTCTAATAGTCAGTTCAGGTGACTGCTATTTTTAAGTAAAAATAATTATTAGGAAATAGGCCAAATTTTGAAATTGCCTACTACACTGTCCACTGATTTTTCCTAGTATAGTAGCGCATCTTTCAGTCGAAAGTACCTACCTACATAAAAAGCCCATATCTAATAGGTAAGTACATAGGTACTCTTGATAACAAAGATTGAAGGTCTTTGATAAATTACATCACCTCGAAATGTTGCACTTGAGATGGATTTTCCAACTGCTATCCATCCACCATCAAGTATAAGTTTCCTAATTCTCAGTCTTATGTTATGAGATCACGTTAACAAAATCAAATAATATAGAACGTTGTGCGTCCTATATTATTTGATTTTGGCGCAATAAAAAATGGGCAATAAAAAATGTCCTAAAATCATGTAACAACCTTATCACTCCACCTGTTAGGAATAGGTTACATGTATCTAACCCTACCGTACCTAGATTGTAATGTCTACCAAAAATTCATAAGCCAGGGAAGTCGGTGCGTCCAATAGTATCGTCTATTGGATCTCCGACTTACCACTTATCAAAATGGTTGACTAAGGAATTTGAAAGTTTGCCCATTGCACAGCCTAGTTTTTCAGTTAAAAATTCGAATTATTTCATTGATAAGGTCATGAATATCCAATTGCAATATGGTGAAATTTTGTTTTCCTTTGATGTTTGTTCATTATTTTCGAGTGTACCGATTGCACAGACCTTGGACTATCTTGGGGATTTACTCGAATTAAACAACTATAGAAAATAAGTCATGGACTAATATGTATCAATTAACACCAGGTCTAAAGAGCATATGGCTCATCTAAAATATGGAAGAACATATAATTTAAAAAAAAAGTTTTGCCCTGAGTCCATTGTACTTGCACTTGCATCATGTTCACGCTAACAGCCGCCCTAACAAAGCACCAAGTATACGAGATTTATCAAAGCATATAGCAGTCATATGATGGTGCAGCAGTTCAAGCCCCGCTTTCCAAACCAGGGATCGCTGGTTCGATATTCACATCAGGACTTTTTTAATAAGATAGGCAACACAACACACACCATGGAGGTTGGCGCTGTAAACGCCATCTATCAAGTAGTAGCTGAATTAATTTACTAGGTAGGTACTGTGCATGATAATTGATGGGTTATGATGTCACATCCGCTTTCACATTTCCGTCCCATTTCCCGAAATTTACCTTCATATCGCCGTAATAGATGTTTACACATCAATAATGCAGTTCCAACAATTTTCTCATTTTCTAAGTCGAAAACTACAAGAAATCCTTCACTTCAGACGCAATTGTTATCAAAAAATGTTAAATCAGCTTAGAACATAAAAACTTGAAGACTTTAGAAGAGGGAAGGCAAAAATATGAAAATCTAATATATCACATCCTGTGATGTACATACGTGCTTCTAAAATAATGTAAATCTCTAAATGCAATAAATATATGGCTGGATATTTATTGGAAATAGTACCTAAAACTTAAATGTCTTGTTTACATTTCCCTACATTTTATAATAGTATAAGGGTATTTTAATAAATTAATGGCAAAATTAAAATCAATTTACTTATTTTCCACACTGAGTACGTAGGTAATTTTATTAATTTTATAATATAACATGTTTACGAATAATATAATTATCAATTAATGATTGAATATAATAAAACTAATTCAAGTTAATATTTAACAAAAAAATTAATGTTTAACTAACTTTAATTAAAACCTTCGTTTAAAGAATGATGCACATATTTAAATTTAGTCGCCATGGCGGATGGGCGAAGCTTAGATGCTATTGTCGCCCAAGGTCCATAATTATGGACCTTGATTGTCGCCACTGTCTTGTATAGCTACTGTATAGAGCTTTTACGTGTTAGCTTTTAATTGTTACGCACTCTAGCGACAGGCGTAGAAACGTGAAAATATTTTCCAACGATTTATCTTGGCCAATTTTTTTCCTCAACTTTTTGCCCAAGTCTAGATGAATCCTTTCTGAGATACAGCAGATGGCCTTTCTTATTTGGAGACCCACTACGTGAGAAAAAGGTATTTGTATTAATTCTCCTCTCTACCCAATATTGATTTATCTATTCAATAGAAAGTATGATAGTAACATAATAAAAACATGTTTACATTGGTCAGTCAAATAAGGAAAACAAAAAATATTAACTGATACAATCAACAAGTTATATGTGCGAGGAGTACTTTAAGCCCAATTTGATAAAGATTGAACTTGTAATAACTGGTAAACAATTCTCTCATATTATATTATTTGTTTGAATTGTTTTTAAGTGGAGAGCAGAGCTCCAGAATTTAATTTTAGCCCAATTTCTATCAGCATTAATATTTTGTAAAATTAAACATTAAATAGATTAAATGACGGGAACCAATACCACATTAAAACTAATTTCAGTCAAAGGGACATAATTTATGCTCACGCATTATTATAACAAGCATCAAAAAGGGAAATCAATTATCGCAATGCAAAATTTTAAAGGTACAATTTGAAAAATAAAAACAAATAGTTGTTGTTTCTTGGGTTGGCATGGTTGCATTTTTAAGTTATGGTTGCTTCATAGAGAGGCAACATCGATTAAACTGTGTGTAACTGGACGGATTCCAATTGATCTTAGTTGATTTGTTCAAGAACATTTGAGGGATCTGATATCCCTGGCCTACATGAAACTACTTAGTCCACATTTCCTGATTGGGTTGCTTCGCATTCATTATTTCCTTTACCAACGGGGTACTAATGAGACCTAATGATCTCGAAACTAATCGACGCTTGGTGAAGGGATTGGTGAATTAATTGGTGTTGTAGGTATCAAATAGAATTTACGTACGTATTTACAGGTAACGCAGGAAGGCATATTAGCCTTCTGAGTAGTTGTTCCCTGTAAAGTAAATATATTCAGAACACTAGATGTAGCTATTTATTTCCTCCTTTGTTCCAGCTTGTATATTAAATTAAAAACTAATTCGCTTATAATGTGAAAAATCCGGAAAATATATTCACCATTTGGAGTGGAAGAACGAAATCCAAATACTTACCTAAATATGACAAAACCGATATTGTTATGCTACAGTATTAAAAAAGGCTATTTCAGTTTAAACAAAACAAAGTTGCGTCATTTACCGAAAACTGACATAGCCATCATCTTATAAATAGTTACTCAATACATAAATCGACCACTATACTAGAATAATCTGGTATGCTGATTGGTCTAGGTACCTATACCTGCAAATTTTGTAACCTATCGTGATTTTCCTTTGGTCTATGGCATCATGCAGCTGACGTCACTATTCGATCCTTGAAGTAAAATAAAACTAACAAATTATTTTTGTTTACTTGAACTGGCCATTTTATCAGATGTGTTAGTTAAGTTTTGTGCCCTGTATTGAGTTTTTAAAACACAAATTCCTAAGTGATTGATGTCTCAGCCTTATGATGAGCACAAAACCAATGTATAGCCCACATATTCATGGGCGTCGTCAGGACGGGGGAGGGGGCAGGTGCCCCCCTCCGGGAGTTTAGAGGACAAAGTTACTGATTTTTGCTGCGGGAGCTATAACGTTTGGAGCTGCTCCCTTCCTAGCTTGAGAGCTGGCGACGCCCTTACACATATCACTAATAAGTAATGTTCATACTGTATCTACCTTATGTATTTAGTATTTGTAATAATTGTTACTTGATTTAAAATAGCTAAATATACTAGGGAATGGGGAACATGACTAACATTTTAAATATAAAAATAATACTAGAAAACAGCGTAACGTTGTGATAAAACGTGTACTTCAAAAGAAAACAAGATTACTAATTCCGCGCGATCAGTATGAAGGATCTAAACAGCGATAAAATTGGAGCGGCTCGAAACTAGCTGTGACGTCACAAGCTACAATATTCGGTAGGCGTTGAGCCGGAAAGCGGCCGAATAAAGTATGAAATCAATCGGAAGAGTGCTGGGATCTCGCGTAGCCGGCCGAATCGGTCTCCTCGTCGTTTGTAAATTGTAGCCTGTGGCGTCACAACTTTGAACCTGTTTGAAACGGTTCGCTCGTAGGCGAGAGACTTTAATAATTTATAACAAAATTATTATTGGGAGTTAAGGCGTCATATTTTGCATATCTTATTTGTCGGTGTAGTAGAACATTCTCATGCAATAAAGAAAAGGGAATGTTCCCTATTGTGGGACACCTGATATATATTTGATTTTAAATTCGGTTCGATAATGTCGGGAAACCAGACTAACTCTATCTCATCATATGATAACTCATATATCATCATATAATAACTCATCATATGATCCGTGGCGGCTCGTGGTCTTTTTATTTGAGGAGGCTAATCTTATAGGTAGGGTTACCAGTGACGTGCGGTGACATTTCAAATAAGGGAAGCATTTCTCAGAAACCTACCTATTTGTAGAGTAATTCAATTTTTAACCTTTTTGGCGTAGCGTTACATATAGTTGAATTATATTAGTCATATCGGTTGTTTCATCTAGAACAATAGCAATTAAACGAGTCGGCTAATTTCAAATTAAATGTTGTTTAAACACGTTGACTGCCACGCCTGACTCGAGAAAATGGGTCCGGGACGCCACGATATGAAAATCAAAATATTGAATAAAAATATTTTGGAAAACATTGTTTTTTTACATTTTGTCTTATATATCACTTTTTTTTGGAAAAAAACGCTTACGAGATATCTCGTGGTTGGGCGTCTCCCCCAACAGAATTTTACTTGTGGCGCCCAATTACGAGATAACTCGTGATCGCATAATAGCTGCCCAGCGCGCGCTTCGTGTTATGGCCTGTTTAGTATCTAGTAGGTTGCGCAGGTATACACACGTGCGTCTTTTACGAGGCTTAATTTGCGATTTCAAGATAGTTACTTTGTTTTTTGTGTAAACAAATTTCCAGATAATGCCCAATTTGTTGTGTTATACCATATCCAAAAAGAATAAACGAATACGTTTTCTGATGCCCACATATTATTTACTAACCTTTAACAGGCGCCCTGAGTCTAAAATCTCCTTGCATAGCCAACGAGTTAACTCGTTCTGGGCGCCACAAAAGAGTCCTTCAAAAACGAGATAACCCGTGGTGGGCGGCTAACAACAAACGGCCAACCACGAGTTATCTCGTGCATGGCAGTCAACGTGCTAAAATAGTAGAGACACAGCCAAATTTAAACCATTACAGTAAGTGATTTTTTAAAACAACTGCCGTATTTGACTGTTTCATCAAGTTTTTTTTTGTTTCTATTTTTATCGACCACGTTAAGCTGACCTTGTATATTTAATTAAAATCATTGCATAACATACTATTTAATATTTATATCCATGACATATTCGTTCGTGGTCGCGTTTACTCGGATATACGTTGTCAAACTTTCTCAAGACATATAATGTGAGATTTCTATTTAAAAATTATATCTAATAATTAAATATAAAACTGGGTTTTATATAATGCAATTGAATGTACAATAAATACATTTTAGTATGTGTGTACTTAAAGGTATACATACTTAAATGCAATGCATACGTGGAATAATAAAAATTAAATTAACTTTAAAAAATTTAAAAAAAATATATGTAAAAATAAAATGTTATGTCCTAGCAAAGTGAATGGGATGGCTTAGCCTCCATTGCCTCCTCTGAGAAGCCGCCACTGCATGTTCTTAAGTTTCCTAATCCGTAAATTTAGCGGCATATAAAGGTTTATATAAATAGTCGAATTGTCACCCTAAATTTTGGAAACTTGAAAACGTAGGCTTGGGAAACAAAAATCAGGCGACTGTTAGGAGTATTTTATTTGACATATAACGGAGTGCTAATTGTTTTCTATGCGCACCTAGGGGTAAATAGTAAGTTTAGGGAAGTATAAACCTCAATGAACATTGAACATTGAACAGAAATGAATATTGAACGGTTCTGTTGCTATATGCATAAAAATACGCCACATTTAATATTTTGTTGATTTATTGCAAATGGAGATTTAGGGGTTGTTTTGAGGGTCTCCGTGTATCAGGAGAACGTCATCGTGATCTATTCTAATTTAATTTATGTATATAAAACTTTAACCTCAATCTAGTAAATTTTATCGTATGTTCTGGTTTTTCTAGAAAACCCGCCCCATTTTAACTGATTTCAGTACTACGCCTACCATAACTACCCAAATCTACGCATATAAGCCGTCGTCGGGTCTACGTGTCTCTCTATGCCGATACTGCCACGTTATCAACCAAATTTAAGGGCCCAGTACTGCCCAGTAGATATTTTTGGGGAAATCACTGAAGAACCAGATGGAAAAGCTTACGCTAAAAAGGATGTGGTTCCTTTTCCGTACGGTATGTAACCTTTTCCATTTGGTTCTTCAGTGACTTCCCCAAAACAAGATAAGTAATACTTATTCTATCTAAGGAAAGCATCTGGAAGCCAAGGAAATAAGGGAATACATTAATTTATTAAGTTGTAGGAGAGAACATTTCTGTGAATACTTAGGTATATTGTTAGGATATATATATATATATATCATATTTATTTGTTTCAATAAATTGTAGAAAGGAGAATTTGGAAAATAAAACACTTTGGTAGCCTTTACTCATATTGTATATCAAAATTCAAAATACGAAAATACGTGATAATGCTTTTTGAAACTATGTACTTGCGGGCTGACAGCCACTGATGGAAACAATTTCACTCGGACAGTCAACTTGAACAAACGAAACATCAGGGTTAGATATACCTTCCATGAAGTCAAATCGGAATTTACATCCATCTTGCAAGGATGTGGGGAGGTCGGAACAGCCGGCTTCAGTGCTCACTCCACCATATTGATCACCCCAGCCAGTGCTCGGTGCATTCCATTGGTTGACGCATCCCTCAGTATAGTAGCCAACACCACCTCCGGGGATTGCAATATCAAACTGATTACCACCTAGTTCATCAGTTCCCGTGTTGGTGATTTGTACAAGCATCTACACATAAAAGATTTGATTGACTAATTATATGTGAGGATGCGGCGCTTAAATGATGTACCTCATTTTGTGCAAGAAAGAAATATATTAAATTTTATATTGGCGCATTCGCCATAATATGCGATTGTTATCATAATATATCTAATACTTCTAATAGATACTGTAATCGGTAATCGGGTGGGTCTATTCGAACAAAATATATGAATTCGAATATTTCGCATTATATTTCGAATATTTTTTATATGAAACGTGGGTGTTCCAACATGAAGGCGTTACGAAAACTTGTCAGGGCTAGAGTATAAAGTCCATCTGGTCTACAAAGTGCTCAGGGGTAAAATATACATTATTTTACATGCAGGAAATAGTGACTACATCGATAAATCATGTAGTAGAATTACTATTAGGAAAAAAAATTATCACGTCAATATGAATTCAAAATTATTTGAAAAACGGTTAGAAGAACAACTTTTATCGAAGTTTGAAAGACCATCGGTTATTTTTATGAATAACGCAGCATACATTCAACGCAGCATACATTCGATGTTTATAGAAAAAGCGCCGACTGCCAACGGGCACAAGCATGAAGTAATCGAATGACGGATAAGAAAGAATATACATTTTCCAACACAATTTTAAATGTGAACTACAGGAAATCGTAAAACATGTACTGGTAATTTGTTTCTATGCAGCTGATGAAACAATTAAAATTACGGTTCATTCCTTTTTAAGACGGTACCATCTAAAAAAGGATTTTTCCAAAAATCATCCGAGCTTTCAAAAGATTTTCTGACATCTTGTTTTTCATATATTACCTAGAAATTGTATTATTTTTACAGCTACATCTGGTTTCTTCATTTCATTTAAAACCCTTCGTCTATTTTTTATTATTTAGTCCAGTCCTTAAAACGTTGCGCAAGTTCTTTCGCCTTTGTTGAGGCTCTTCAGAATAATGTACGATTTAGATAATTGGGCTTTAGATAATTTACCACTAATACGTATTATTTTCACAGTGTCATTTTTATGTGACATTAGTTTTGACAAGCAATGCTCACATTCATAATAAAATAACTACCTAGTCTACTATTCATGTTTGTTCTGTTCGAATATATTGACATATAAAATTATTAGGCATACATTTATTTAGCATATATATGTTAATTTTAAAATGGATAATCTTGTAGAATCTATGATATGATAAATATAAATAGCAAAGAAGTATATATAGATATAAAGTATATGTAGATATAAAAGTATATATATATATATATATATATATATATATATATATATATATATATATATATATATATATATATATATATATATATATATATATATATATATATATATATATATATAGATGTATATAGATATAGAAGAATATAAATAGCAAAGAAGAAGAAGAATAATAATGTGATACATGTAAATTATACTAATAATTACCACTAATGGTGACACATGGTACTAATAACTTTTAGCAAAATCAAAATGCAATTTAAAAACTATGTAGATATATTATGAAACGTACTATAGGATACTATTAGGCAGCCAGAACTTGTAAATCTTAGCTAGGTTACGAATTTACTAATTAGAATAAATGTCGGCCATCTTGCAGCCCCCATCTTGCATATTAATTTTGACAAAGTAATCTTGATCTGTTACCCAAAACTACAGCTTTTTAGTCTCTTTTATGAGATATGACGACACCCCTAAAATATATGTTGCCGAAAAACTCAGAAGGGGCGTTTTAGCGTTTTTCTCAAAAATTGTAATTTTTTTAATAAAGCGCAATATCTGTCCACAAAATTTTGCTTTCAACTGAAAATGATAGATCTATGGATATTATAAACCCCTATAAAGTAAAAAAAAATAATAGTTATTTACTTTCTGCGTTATTCGTAATAGCAATTACCCCAACGCAGCGAGGCTAGGAAAATGCTCCCGCGAGCGAGACTAGGCGAATGACATCACATGTCAGCTGTATGCGTCAGACTTCAGACTAGATGTTATAATAAGGTTAGGGCAGAGACAACCTTGTCTTTGCACTAACAAAGGTTATCTCTGGTTAGTGACTATTATGAGCTAGGACAGGCCGGTTATTTGTGCCGATAGTTATTATGCCGACTCGCTTTCCCACCACTGGATTCGAGCTGGTTGAAATCGGTATTTGACGCGAGAAAATCGGATACCATAATAACGTCTACGTTCGGCAAATTATGTGAATCTCCTTTCTGGAAACCCTCCTCCATATTTGACAACAAGCAATAAACAAACTATATTATTTGACGTTCTAAATAATAAAGGCACTACTAGATAATACTGTGAATAATATGCAGACTTAGTTCTAACGAGAACGTCATGGAATAAACCTAACGCTGTACAGCTACTGTACGGAGCACGGTTGATCTATCGCGCCTACAGACCTAGCAAGCATGTGACGTCGAACCAATGACGACACGTTTATCTGATTCAAATAAGGCAAGCACTTTCTACGGACGCTGTTGTGGTTCGGTTTGACTTTTTTTCAGGCACAGTTCTAATATTGCTATTATTAGGTCAAAAGCTTCATTCCTCACTACTTTTAATGTATATTATTTTTTTTGTGGACACACCTATTATTGTAGGGAGTGCTAACTTTAAAAGAAAAACAGCAAAAACGTCAGCGCGGCACCTTTCCGGCTCCCAATCACACAGTATTAAGTAAAAAAAAACAAATCGGCAGTTTAGTACAGGAAGTAGTGGTTTATAGAACCACCAAAGGAAATTCGAATATTTTGCGTTGGACAGAAGTTATAGCACATTCGACAAAGGGGTAAATTTTAGTACAATTTTTCAATATATGCGATATTGCGGGCGTCATAATTTCATTAATTTTGACTTTAGGACTTCGAACAAAACACCGTTGGAAAGCTCAATTACTCAGGAATATGCTTTAATCGCAATCAGAGCAGCCTAAGACGTTCGAAATGTTCGAACGCAGCCAAAACTGGGAACGCGTAAGCGTGAGCGAAAAAGTGCATCTCTATCTCTACTCGGGCCTGCCATTCAAAAACTGTAAATCCTAAATATATATATATATGCTTTCGCGGAGTTTTCGGAATAGTAAAAATTCAAAATCTACTTTTATTAACAACAACTTTTTGTTGTCAGCCTAACGGTTTAAGCTACGTTTCCACGTTAGTTCAATTTCACCCATTTGAACGCCTGGGGTAGTTTGTGCTCCACTCGGAGAGGGTTGCAAATTTAGGACAATAAATCTGTCATATAGAGGTACACATTTCCATTTTTTTCAGACCTTTTAAAGGATATCGTGTATTTTAAACACATAATGACTGGTCTAAAAGGTCGTGGACAAAGTTACTTTAAATTAATTCCAAAATCGATGTCTCCACGATTATTATTTACCTGCTTGCCAGCGAGGTCGTCTTGGAAGGATAAGAGAACACAAGCACAACACATGTTCAAATCCACTGCGCCGTCGAAGGAAGCAGCGGCAAAGCCGTAGGCAAGGGTGGAATTGACGGCCCAACCGTGCTGATTGCTGCACATGTATGCGCTACCGCCTACGCATCCAGACTGTGTATTGTCATCAATTACAGTACTGCCATCGGTGTCGCAAGAAGCAATGACTCCGGTTGCACCAGACCCCAAGTTTCCAGTCCATGCACATGAAGGTTTACAACAATCCCAGTATCGGGTGGAGGTGCCGGTTCCGCTCGCGCCTCCAATGACAGGAGCAAAGTGAATATCCTTGCTCAGGGCAACTTCAACTAAAAGAAAAATGCTGCCTTATACCCCATTTAATATATCGATGTATTTAATATAATATACTTTCACCAGTAGGCATTCGAATGACTACGAAGTTGATTATTTCATAGATGAATCATGATTACATGAAAGGGGTGGCGGCAATCCCTTCTGTCCTTTCATGGAAAGGCTAAGGTATCATGAAAACATTTTATAATTTATTACGACCATGAAAGTCTGCAGCTATGTCTTTTGTCACGGATAGGTATTAGCAGGCAGGAAAATAAAAAAATATAGTATCCACATTAAGTCCATCAGACGAGAGTTGAACAACGGAAAGAATGCAGGATAAAAATTCCATCACCACGTTCTCTATTAATAAATTAATCACAAAGGTTTCTATCTTATTTTTGTACTATATTACTTACACAAAGAATCCAAAGTTCCATTGTGCTTTGAGCTAGACAGAAGCTTTTATTGCATATTTTATCCCATCTCATACGTCGCTGTTCAACTCTCGCTTGGCGGACATTACCTAAAGAATCTCAATCATAAACTATATGGGTTAAGGATGAGCTGGGATGTCATGGAACAGTCCGAGCAAGGTATTTCGTGTATACCCCACGAGAGTCGTATTTGAGACTGGATTTGAGACTTTGAGTTTTGATTAGGTTGGAAATTGCCTGTTGGGTTGTAAAAATAGTTTTTGTGTTTGCTGGATTTAAGGATTTTAAAGATTTTATCAGTGACATCTTTGATGTAGGTTACAAGAGCTTTCAATAGAAAGCTCGACCAATAGGTCGGGAGGATTAGCAGGTTTTATTTGGGATGGATTTTGGACTGTGCATCGGGTTATGTGCTTTTGGGTCGTATCCGTTTAATCGTTTAATTAAGTGCTTGTTCTAATGTCTGTCATTCGGTTTGTCTCTTGTTGCAGTCAGTCTATTATGGATCTGGTTAGGGGTGTTAACGACAGAATTTATTTGGGATGGATGGTTGTGGGTTTTGGCATTAAGGTAGCGGTTTGTATGGATTGGCTTATAGAGAGGATAGGAGAATTGACATTCGTTGGTTTTGGTAACAATGACATCTATGAAAAGAACGGAGGAATTATGTTTTACTTCCATGGAGAACTTTATGGTGGGTACTATTCAGGCTGTATGGATGTATGTATACTAGTCAGGTAGGATAAGATGTTATTTAGGGAACCCCTAAACCCTATGTGGCCAGATAACCAAGGTATCATCAGCCAGCATGTGAGTTTTGTGAAGAATTCGAAAATTATGCGAGAAGATATTGGCTATGACGGGAGATCGAGGCGGTCCCACTGGAGCTTCGCTTATCGGTTTTTCGTAGGTACTTGTTTAACACACCATATCATATTACTAATATTTTGAGAGTACCTATACTGATTTAGAACTTGATATTATATGTTTATAAAGTTTTGGCTCGAATATATTGAAGTTGATAAGAGTGTTTCTTTAAGGCAAATTGGGTTTGAATTGAAAATCAGTAAAATGAAACAGTAAAATGAATTTTGCATAAATACAATCTTTTAATTACCAATTGCACAAACACTTGTACGAAAATGATTACGAGCGTAGGATGGAATATTGCAATTAAGTTTTAGAGAATAACGTGAAGCCAAACAATGATCTTTTGGGATTGATTTTATTTTTGAACGAGTCTTTACGAACGAACAAATTTAGGATTTAACGGAAAAAATACAAAATATTCCTCACAAGTAAATCAAGATTACGGCAGGGTAACTTAAGTTCGGTTCCTTCGGTTTCAATATGTTTGGCTTGGTGCCAGATACTTGAGATTACAACCCGTGAAGACGTGGAGCTATGAGTAAGACGCGCAATTAATAGCCTTTTTGTATTTTATTATATATTTTTGGATTATAAATCCAAAGCCACTTTAGTCACTTATTATTAACATTTGATTAGAACAGATTAGTAATTGTGTTTTTTTATTTCTTTTTTGCTGTAGTTTTGATTGGATTTATCGCACATTTTTATACGATACATGAATAAATTCCTTATTAATAGTACTAATAAATGGTACCACGATACTAATATGGCTCCATTAATTTAAAAAAATTAAGTACCTATTGCCCTAAAAACTATTTTGTTGAACTTTATTTGCTCATAATTTCGATTTCTCTAACATTACACGGGTCAATTAGAATAAATCGGAACCTTTATGGCACACTAAATGGAAAATTATAAAAAAATTACGTTTCAAATATCAATTATGTAGTATCGTTGGATTCAGAAAATACAGAATTCAAAAATGTAAAAATATACAGGATGTTTAATTTAAAAATCGAGGTTAGTGGCGCTTCCAGCGAAATCGGAAGTGAAAAAATCGTCACATATTATAGTGCCGCATCTTATATATATAGGGTATCCCAAAGTTAAATCAATTATCTTCTTAACTAAATGAGGAACGAGGGTGTATCATGATCCTGTTACACCCGGTATAATAGAATTAGCTATTGACTCGAGCTTTGTAAGTTGATGTATTAAAAAAAATTAATGCTCAATAAGCGTGTTGTACTTACAAGAAGCAAAGGCAACTAACGTCAGCACAGCGATCTTCATTTTATTACTTTTAGATTACTTATAATACCATCTAAGTGAAATTGTATTTTGTATGATGATAAATAGCCATTCCTTATCTTTTACCTTGTATATATTTTTGGTCCTATCTTAAGTATTTTCAAGCGCAAAAATATGTTGTTTTAGTTCCCCACTTGAAATTAATAATTTTATGCTAATTGAACGTTATCGAGGAAAATATTGTTGCATTTGTTTTTGTCCATTTTGAGTTCGAATATAATTAGTCAGTCTCAAATATAGGAAGCTTGAGGCGAGGCAGTGACCTCATTAGTCAAAAATAAGTTATACATTTTAAAAACTTTTGCTTAAAATTTTAAAATTTGCCAAAAACCTAATTGCAGAACGACGTTTAGGCAGAATCACATATGCCGTCTTCAGGTTCTCGTTGCTGCTTCCTGTTACTGGAACTGAACTGATTGCCTCAATATCTAGAGGTTTTACGTTATACTCCGTCCGTCCGTAAAAAAACTCCGTCAATAAGAAACATGTTTATTTCATTATAGAATCTTAACAAAGGAATGGCAAAAAGATAACACAAATAAAATGAAACAGAACAAAATAATATCAAAAAAGTCAACAAATATACTCTATAATAACGATAAATATAACTGAATAATAATAATAAAAAATAATTTTCAAAAATTCGCCCTTTACGGACTTTTTTCCATGCAAATTCGGAAATAATATCTCTATAATTAATTTTTTCGCGACTTCATGCTTGACCGTAGATTATTTTTTATAATTTTGAGCTTTGGAAAGCTTCGCTCTCTAGAGGCAACTGTAAGTGGTAACGTTAAAAATAGTCTAACCACAATTCAAACATTTGGAAATAAAGTTAATAATTTGCTATTCAATATGTACCGCAAAATCTCACGAGGAGAATTCTTTTGGGGAGAGTGATCTTTTTTTTATAAAAGGTTTCAAAGCTATTAGCTCATTTTTTAAATCAATTGCATCAAAATCACATTCTTCGTCAGTTTTAAACATAATATATAAATCATCAACGGATTTTTGTATTGCCCTATCATCAAGAGAATCGATTTTATATAAAAAAAACTGTGGTTGTTATATTGCTCGTTCAATAATGTAAACCTCTCTCCTATTGAAGTTAGGACAACATCTAAAACAACAAAAAAGAAATTTACTTTACAGTTTATTTTTGGAACGTTTGTAGCTTCATCTGCTCTAAAGCTTATAACTGAGGCTTAATTTGCCTATGCCGTATAGACGGGAAACTTATCTAAATCTTTAATTGTTCTGATATGCCCGATGCTATTTGATAAAATGTATCGAATGCTTCTATACTCCTGCTTGCAGATCAAAATCTTTTGATTGTAGTAATTTACTCCACATTTATTTTGGAAATTATATTGTACCACACATCCGTAGACAATACAAATTCAAAAGACATTACTTTTGTCAATAACGCATTGGCCTGGTGCCTGCAGATAGGATTTCGTGACATGTCGGTTTCTATGTGTGACAACGCAGCAGATATTTCTTTCAAATGGATCTCATAGGTTTTATCGCATTTACTCGGCTCTCTCACCGAGTCTCACTGACCGATTTGACAACTAGATTTTTGACATGTTTTTTTTAAATGTCCCATCTATGTATCGAACTCCAAAAAAACAAATACTTCTTGTATCAAACTGAAATAGCGTATTGTTCGATGAGTCACTTTGGCTGCATCATTTACGACTAAGAGAATGTGCCGCACGCCGCACAAGGCACGAAAAAAGCTTTCTGGTTGATGTCTATTCTAAATTTTCTAAATTTTATTCTGCAAACTAATATGTTTATCTTTCATATTGGCTCCATTATCATACCCTTGGCCTCTCAAGTCTGCAAGGTCTAATCCGAGTTCTCTGATTCTCTTATTGCACGACACACTACATCAAAAAAACCTTCACCGGTAGTATCAAAAATGTCATAGAAACCTACAAAATGTTCTTCTATTGAAATTATTTCAGTATTTATAAATCGAATAACTTTACTTGCTCCTTATGACTAATGTCTGGTGTACTACCTACAATGATTGAAAAGTTTTCTTTTAACTTCATCGATAATATGATGTTTTATTTTTTTTAACATTAACTCGATTATATCATTTTGAAAACTGTCGCCCAGGTAATGGGGCATTCTTTTATTTTCTTTCTTCGTTGCTTTAATTCTTCGTAGATGTTCTAACATAGTTGGATCGAATTTGGCCACCATCGTCTTTTAAAAAATTGCCATTATTTGGTTCATAAAGGGCATTTGAAGTACCACGTAATGGTAAACAAAAGTCGCAAGGTATTGAATTAATGCAATCAGTCTTCGCATACCAGTGTCGTTGTACCATGTCAAATAGAGTTTGTTGAGCACTGTCAACTGTGGTTTTATTTTCAAGTTCGGATTTTAGATCTCTCCATTTTTAAAGGAGGTTAAATGTGTTACAGATTTTTCATGTTTTGATAAACTATCCGATATGTGTCTCCAATCGTTAACACCTTGAGTAACATCTGTTAATTTGATACTTATTTGGGGACTAAACATTTTACAGCAAAAAACGCTGTCTGACTTGTGAGAGTTGTGAGAATACATTAGCCAATCTCGAATTACTTCTTCGCTATTTCTTAGGCGACGTCTGAAATAATTATGGAAAAAACTCCTACCAGCTGCATTTTGAGGAAATTTATCTAAAATCATCAGATCTAAAATCAATTTTGGGGACCGTATAATGCAATATTAAATATTCAATATTTTTTTGTGTCAATGGTAAAGGCCAGTTGGAAGGTTCGTTGGGAAAATCGGAATCACTACGAGCACGTTGTTGGGCTAATGGAATTCCGTCGTCACAACTCGAAATATCAGGGCATTCTTCATTTTTAGGATAAGAACCGGTGCTAGCAGCGCTAGCTTTATCATATCCAGGAGAGGATATTGCTGAGGAACGTGATAAATCAACATGGCTAATGTCCTTATTAGTTTCAATAGTGTCTACTGACATTGGCTCTTCTAATACATATACGCCCTGCGAAATCGAAGTGGATGTCGAAGTTGACCTATTCCTTTTCCATATTTTACGAATCAACCTGTTTACATATACATAGGTACCTATACCTATACCTATAGACACATCCATTTTTCATAATATATTATTCTTTATTTACACTGTTTTTAACTATATTGGAGTTGTGAAATTATTCTATTATTATCATATTATTATTAGCTTTTGTATTTATATAATATTTCAATTAGGTACTTGTTGTTGCTAGGTATACCTCTCCATTTTGTATGTTCCGCATAGATATATTAATTAATAACTGTAGCTACTAATGAGAGTGCACTTGAAGATATGATGAAGATATGATGATGATGAAGATATGATATGAAGAGTGAAATAAATAATATAATATATAATACATAATCAGAATATAAACTAGTGATGTGATCATTCGAATGAAAAATAATCAATCATCGAATATTGGAATCACTCGAGATATTTCGAGTGGTTATGAAATCATTCGAACGATTTACGATCGATAGATTGTTAGTGCTCTTTATTGCTTACGACATCATTAGCCGAGAGATAAATTTATAGGTAAACATTTAATATTTAATAATAGGTGCTCCATTGCTACCAATTACTGATTCCAACCGTCAGTTACTGTCAGGATCGACAGTAATCTGCATCCTCATTTTCCCACGCGCGTTCTCAAGTTCTTTCCTCTTTTGCGGGCGAAAATTGCTGACATTAATTTCCTTGACTAATCATCCTCAAACGTTTTCCACACTTCACGCAGGTTTATGCCCCTAATTCGTGCTACGGCCATGGTAGGGACTTCTCTTACAATTTCTCCACTCCTAATCCCATGGTCCACAATATGGTCTAAAATTCCTAAATTGGCCATGTCTTAAATTAACAGAATTACTTCGCGCCCCACGTGGAGCGCCATGTCATAAATTAATAGGATATCTTCGAGCGCCCGTCTTAATTCAATGGGATTAACACATGGCGTCAATTAGGATTATTTATTTTATGAGAGAATACGATCAATCGTATTCTCTCATAAAATAAATATCGATAAGCATACCTATTAACACATTCACTGCTACTCTATAAAAAGACTAGCTACACACGCTGGTCCTAACATTGTTTTGTTATTTGTTTTTGTTAATTTCTTTCACAGAACACTTTAATAATTGACCACAAAAAAGTTTTTATAAAAATATTGGGGCCTGTTAGGCCGCGACGGGAAAATACGTCACGCGCACTGAGCATTAATATTAGTAATTAGAGCTAATTAATAATTAGTAATTAGAGCTACGACTGACCGTTATAAAACTTCACACGGATATAAGTAGATTATAATATTTAATCAAGAAACTATTATTGATGTATTGTATAAAAGCCCTGTCGAAAGTCCGCAACATATGGCTTACAATAAACAAGCTTACTTACACTTAAATATACAAGCTGAACTAAAACTATCTTATACTATATATCAAGCTGCTTACTTGATTGATTTTAAATTACTGGTGTAAAGGACCTACTGGATCCATAACATAACAGATGTAAGTTTTAAAATATCCTGGGGTTCCAATCCAAGTCTTGTAATAAAAAATCCATAAGATAAAGTCTAGCAAGTGAGAAAAGGTCCGCGAAATGAATATTTATTATCCCACAGCATGGTATTGGTCGATTCCATCCCAACATAATAAGAATAGGAATTAATTTAACTAAACTAAAATACGAATTAATTTTTAATTTGTCTGTTGCCCAGAGAAAAAGGAGTAACATTATATATATTATATTAATATTATATTTTCTCTCAGATAAACCAAAGCATATAATAGGATTGTTACCAATTCTGTGGCCAAAGTGTACAATGTACAATACCACTTCTGTGACAATACAAAAACACATTAGCCCACGGATATATAATGGGTAGGTGATACAACAAGCGCCTGTCGCAAGTCCACGATTGTCCGCATGTCCACATTGTCCGTTTTTGTCTGTGTTAAAATAGGCTGTCGACATGCTCATTGCTTCTAGCCTAAAGAGACCCTAGAACCTTCGACCATTATGGTCGAAGCCTAGAACCACTCTGTGCTAGAATATACATCTAACTTTTAACGCTTTGTATGTTTTGTGCCAAACAGGCCAGCAGCCAAGGATTTTTTAAATTCTTGGCCAGCAGGAACGATTATAGACTAATCTATAATCCTTGGGCCAGCAGCCCCAAAAAGCTATGTATTATCTGTGATACCATCACAGAATAAGAAAATTCCATGACAAAATTCTGTGGTACTATAAATATGTAGGTAGAATTCTCGAGGTTCTGTGACAACTCAAAAACAAAATATTTCTTTCAAGAAAAAAAAACATCTTTCAGCAGTTTTAGGTACAGGAGATAATTATTATTTACTCTTGGATAATATTTATTCTTGGATTCTAGATGGATAATCCGGGGACAAGTTTATTCCAAGGTCCTGATATTAAAATTAATAATTCTCAAAATAATGAAGAGGAGGAGGATTTGGAAGATCAAAAGCGGCGGAAAGAGGAGGTTACCTACTATTTCTGAAACCTATGAAACTGTTATATTTATTTGTCCTTAATTGAATTTCAGTTACAAAATTTGCTAACGGCAGCTTTGGATGATTTCAATTATGATGAGAGCACGGTAAATTCGTCAACAAATCTTTCTGTCGCATCTCTTGATGACACTCAACAAAATTATAAACAGGCTTCAGAACCTAATGAGCAACTAAAAGTATTATATGAGGTAAGATGTAGAGAATTATCTAACCTTAAAGAAGAGTACGATAATTATAAAGCTCATAAAACGAAAGAAAATACTTTTTTGAAAAATAAACTGGTATTATCGGAAGCAGAAATGCGGCAAGCACAAATTTCACTTAAAAATGCAGAGGACCTACTAGGTAGATATATGTTTAATCAAGCGTTTTAGATGGTTTAGTGTTTTTTTTCAGTGGAGAAAACAAGTGCTATATCTCAGCTTAAGGAAACCTTAATAAATAAAGATGCACAGATTAATAACTACGATAAGACCATAGAAAAGGTGATTATTATTTTTTTTATCTGTCAATATAAAATTGCAGCAGTTCTTTTGTCAGTTTCTAATAAAATTAAAAATGTTTTCACAAAAAGAACACAGCAATAGTTTACAAAGAATCTACTCGTATATAATTTTTGAGACATTTATCTATATATTTTAGTATCATGTGGACATTTCCGCATATCAAACCACTATAAACGAATTACAACTAAAGGTACAGTCTGATGCCAGTCCCTTTAATTTAGCAGGCAAGCGATTCAATTCAGAGGAACTACAAAAAGCACACCAAGAACAAATTTTGAAGTTGGAGAATCTTCTAGAAGAACAAACAAGACTCGCTAAAATCCTTGTTAGTATACTTATACGAATAGTTAGATTTTTCATAAAAATAGTCTGATATTTTTGTGTTAGCATGACCTTATACAGTGAAAGTCTAATATAGCGCCCGGAAGGGACAGGCAAAATGTAGCCTTTATATCCGGTCAGATATTAAACCCGGCGGCAACAAAAGTAGAATTTAAACTCAACAAAATGGCACGATTTTGTTTACCAATATATATTTAAAACTAATGGCAAAAAATACATGTAAATCTAGCGATGTAAATCTCCGATGTTATAACCAGCGACGCTAAATGCAGTACACATCTGTATTACTTAGTATATATATGGAGTTCAGCCAATATTGAAAAATTTCGCCGTTATAAATGACTTTGACTGCTATTTATTAAATTTTATGATATGAAAAATATGCTGTTAAATTACAGTCGTGGCAACTTTTTATTTTTAAATAAACAATGTCTTGTAACATCTTCGATTAGGGGGAATTACTTGCCCAAATTAAGCGGCAAATTCGCAATCTTTTGCATTTTTAATTTACGCAGTTTTAAAAAATCTACATTAAAATTTTTTTGTAAAGCTCGCTCGACCATCCCTATTTTTAAATAAATAGAATCCAGCAAAATTATTTCTTTAAAGGCAATTAAATGGCATATTTTCCGTATGTTAAAATTTAATAATTATTATTAACAGGTTAACACACATGCTATTTTTGCTTCTAATATGTAGGTATCCCATTTAGGAAAAGGAGAAAAACGCTTTACAGAAGGAATTCCAAGATGTCATTGAACATAAAAATGTGACAGAGTATGAATATAAGAATACAATAAATTCATTAACAAAGACTTTAGAAGATGCACAGCAGCAGTGTAAAAATCTTTTAGACATCGCAGAGATGGTCACCACAGAAAATCAACATTTGCAAGGTGAGTAGAGGTTTACACACTTTTAGTTTAACTAGTTAATAGAAACAGATAAAATAGTTCTTTATTTATCAGTTTAAGTAGATACGAGGTATAAACTTATCAGACTAGTTAGTTTTCCTCACTCACATACAAGTACTTAAAGCTCACATGCAGCTACTTAAAGCTAAAGCATACAGTACACTCACATACAGTACTTAAAGCTCGCTAATCTGAACCGCAGGTATGCGAAGTAACCACAAAAATAGGTACCTACCTCTATAATCCGAACAAAACCTCTATTTTTCCAACAAAACTGCTATAGGCATGTGGTTATTATGTACGGTAGAGCGGGGTCGTTGATTGAAGGAACGTTACATTCATTCAACGGCGGGGTGTAGTCCAGCAACAATATAAAAAGTGATACATTCAAAATCAGCCTATATGGTGTATTTGTTACTGAAGTTTGTCGTATGCAACAAGTTTTTTGTCGTATGCAATAACATTTTTTCCAAATTTTGAACTTTACTCTACATTTAAAATGTGAGAAAAAAATTATTTTCTCAATCATATATTCCTTGAAATTGACAGAATGTGTAATTCTTCCGAAGCCAGTTTTTAAAATTATATCCCATTCTGTAAAAAAATTATTTTGAAGTTTGAAAGCCTAACTGTCACTATCCTTTTAAATGTTCTTTTAAGTTGTAAGCTTCCTTTTAAAAGTTCTGGGCATTTTTGAGAGCTAGAAATAGCGAGAAAATTTGTTATTGCGGTGCAATATTTAGAATATTAAAATGCGGATAAGGGGAATCATAGGTCCACCCTTACTCTTGTTGTTTTGAAATAATTGAAATATACTTACAAGTTCAGTTGACCCCAAATGACTTTTTTCTAACATAACAAAATTGCCTTTTAACCTCCAGCGTTCATTTCTTGACTGTAACCAAACATGTAGTGCAAGGCGACCGGCACGCTGTATAATCTTGAACTCAGGGTTACCAACTACTCTACGCTATTAGTTAAAATGATCTGGAATTTCATTCCATTTCCCGAAAAATCACGCATGGTTTGCCTCATTTGCATTGGTTCACTACATTCTGCTCCACAGTATCTGTTTTCTTACTTAAATAAATAATATTACAAACGTTATTAGATACAAATTCTAATTACTAGAATTTGACATGGATTACATGTCCCGATTCAAATTAGTTCGGATTAGCAAAGTTGTACTGTACCTACTTACATACATATTGATTCCCGGTTTGTCCAAGATATTCGAATATGTCATGAAAAACCAACTATACGAATACTTTGGACGTAACAATTTATTCACATCGAGTCAGTTTGGTTTTCGGTTACAAAAATCTACTGTATCAGCAATGGAAGAGCTATTAGAATTTATATAACGGAGGCTTTGAAAAGGGACTCTGCGTTGGATCCACATTTTGTGACCTTTCGAAAGCTTTTGACTGTGTTTCACATTCGATCTTAATAAAAAAGCTATCATTTCATCAGCTTCATTTTATTGGGGCCCTATTATTTTTAATTTATATCAATGATATAAGTACTTTCATTCTAAAAAATAAACTTATCCTATTTGCGTATGATACAACATTGGTAAATACAGATGTAGAGTATAATAAATTAAAATCGCTCAAGAAAGAAAATACAAAAAAGTGAAAAACTGATTTCTGGCTAATAAAATGTCTGTCTCTTAATGAATCCAAAATTGCAAATATTACTTTTAGTCTCAGACAATTTTAGAACCATTAGACAATTTAAAACCGGAATACTGGATGATAAATCTAATCAACACATTATAATAAATCCATTTTATTCATATATATATATATATATATATATATATATATATATATATATATATATATATATATATATATATATATATATATATATATATATATATATATATATATATATATATATATATATATATATATATATATATATATATATATATATATATATATATATATATATATATATATATATATATATATATATATATATATATATATATATATATATATATATATATATATATATATATATATATATATATATATATATATATTTTATTCATATATCTATTTTATTCATCTTCTATATTAAAGCAATATAGAAGAAGCGAAATAAATAATAGGTACATTATGTTGTATTTTAGAAAGAGTCAATGAGGCCAATCGATCTAACGCTCAGGAACAGGTTCCATTTCAAGGAAAGCCTTTGGTAAAATCAATATTAATATTCTTTAAATCAAATTGTGTAGGCATTCTTTTAATTTTTTTAGGATAATAATATGGCATTAGGATACATCGAAAAATTGAAAAAGATGTTGGTTGATAAATCCATGCACATTGACATATTAAGTGCTAAGTTGAAGTAAATACCTTCAGTCTAATTCAAATTTAATATTAATATATTAATCTGATTTTAGGCATTACGAAAATGACATTAAAGAATTATTGGAATATAGACAACTGAAATGTGATATTCTCAAAACGGAATTTCAGCAATGTGGTAAGGCCGTTAATTGTGTAATTGTAAACCTAGCATCATATTGGGAAGTTTTATATGAATTGTTATACATCCAAATGCACAAAGTTACTCATGCCAACAATAACCAAGTACCTAATTACCTTTATAAATAGAGTAACGTCAAATGGGGCGTTTCAGCGTGATTTTCGCATATCTTTGCAATTTTTTTTAGCGCAGGGACAGGTCCGAATTCCGGGTTATAGCACATATATATTGCACATAAATATATATTTTTAAAAAATAATGTCTAGACTCACCCCTCATAGTGGGGTAATTCGGGACAAAGACATAAATCAGCGTTTTTGGCCCCCATATGGGGTTACTCGGGACATAAAATAATAAAAAAAAACGAAAAAATTTCGATTTTCCTGTAACAAATCGCGGTAGTTTTTCTAAATAAATTACATATATGTAACATATATACCAACATTTTTTCTTGATTTATCCAAAATTATCCGGATATCTTATTATCTAGATAGGGTCCGGTCCCAATTGATCCGGATAATTGGATAATTTATTTGTATTAATAAAGCAATAAATACAAAAAAACTGTTTTGTTTCATTTTCTAAAAAAAAATTATACTCTGGTTTAAAAAATTTAAAAATTATATCTCGGGTATAACAAAACTTAAAAATTATACCCTAGTGTAAAGAAACAAAAAAAATATACTCTTTGCTTTAAAAGAACTTAAAAATTACTCTTTGGTTAAAAAAAAGTTAAAAATTTTACTCTTTAGTTCAAAAAGGAGTCCAAAATTAATGGTAACAAATAAATAGATTGGGCTATTCATTAAAAAATGTTTGCCAAATCTGATTTTATTGCTTTTACTATTTTTACAGAAAGTTATTTTGCTCATTCACAAACTGCAAAAACTTATATTGTTTTTAATCCGCTGTACACTAGACGACTGGAAACATAACCGCAAACAACATATAAAATCATAATTACAGATATCTTATCTGACACCTGCTTCATAACTAATATAACTCTCTGCCTTATCGGCAATTTTGTGGGAAATTTATGCACGGTTGTCCCGAATCACCCCCGTGTCCCGAATCACCCCGTTTGACGGTAGTAACACTTCATATGTGGGTAATCATGGACATGGAGGTAATCAGAGGGAGGGAAGATTGCAAATCTCCAGGAAAATAAAAAGTCTGTTATTTACACAATGTCAACACAACACAGGTTATACCTGAATTTCCTTAAACGAGATATTGACTCATAACCACTGCGCCTTCCACAGTTAAAGCAAAGCTGCTGTCTTCGTCTTGGCCATTAAAACACTGGCTGAGTTACTATCATGTTTAAAGGACTTCCAGTATAGTAATGTACTGACAAATGAAGCTTCCGTTTTATTTGCCACCATTATCTGATTTTGACAGCCAACTGTGACATGGATATGTTTTATTGAAGGGTTCCTCGTATTATATATAATTTTAGGTAATAAAGACCATACCAAGAGTCTGCTTCTGCTGCAGAATGATATACAAAACTACAGAAGAACAATAGATGACAAGAATCAACAAATAAAGAGTTTAACTTCTACAAACAAGGAATTGCAAGAAAAAATAGAGGATATGCTGTTACAAACAAGAAATGACATTCAAAATTTGTCCCTTAAATACAGCATTCCACAACTTCAACAAATAACAGAAGAGTTAAGGAGATCAGAGAGTAAAGTTAAGGAATTGCAGGTAAAATTGTATTACGTCATATGAAAAATCAATCTGTAGTGAAATATTTTATTAAAGTACGCAAACAAAATATTTTATTTGATTGTGGTCTTATTCTTTATAGATGTCTTATTGATTGAGATTCTTCTTATCCTGTTCCATCACACAATTTAATTTCTTGCATAATTTTTATTTAGGAGAAATTAGATAAATCAGAAGAAAGAAGATCATCACTTACGGAAAAGCTGCAGAAAAATGAAAAGCAGTTAGAGAAGTGCTTAAAAAAGGAGCTTGAGTTAGTTGATATAAAAAGAAATGCGGAAAAAAATAACAGCCAAACCGAGAGAGTAGAAAAACAAGTTATACATTTACAGAACGAAGTGGAGGCAGCCACAGCTGAAATAAAACAATTAAAGAAATACACTGACGATTTAATAACTGAAAACACTAAATTAAAGATAGATTTAAGAGAAGCGCTTTTAAAAATTGACAAAACCGGACCTGAAATCGAAATGCATTCCACAGATTTAAAAAGAGACTATGAAGAACTCAAAGGTCAGTTAAATCAGGTTATGGCACATATACAAAGAAGTTCCAACGAGAAAAGTAGCTCCGAAGATATAGCCAACCTGAAATATGACATGGATAACTTCTTGGTTTCCTTGAAAGAATTGGAAAATAAAAATTGGTTGAAGGACAAAATTTTCCAATGGAAAAACCAATTAGATTTAATTAAAACCATTCCCAGTACGGAAACTGAAAACATGCTGAAAACTCATCTTAAGGAAACACTCAAGAAGTTGGAAGAAGCACAAAATAAAGTAAAACTCCTAGAAGAAACCCTTGAAGATCTGACTAGTGCCAAAACCTTAGCAGAAGGCGAAAAGTGCAGCTATCAATTTCAAGTTAGAGATCGTGAAAGTCAGTTAGAACATGCTAATAAAGCAATTAAGTATCTTACAGATGAGCTGGAAAATTTTAAGAAAACATTACAAGAGAAAGATGCAGAGTGGAAAAACAATAAAGCAAGCGATGAAGTACTGCAAAAGTTAAAGGAGGAATTGTCATGTAAAGAAAATATAATAAAAATTTGTGAAGAGGAAAAAAGAGAGTTAAACGATCTATTGCAGAAAGCCAAACTACAGGTTGACAAATCCAGAGCAGAAGTTTTAAAGTTGCAAAATGAAGTAACGGAGGCTACAGAAAGGACCGTAAGACGTAATTTAGAGAAAGAATTAAGAGCGGCTGAATGCCAATTGGAGCAAAGTAGAATAGAAGATGGAAATGGTTAGTAATAAAAATTATATAATGTTTCTTGAATAGGTCTTATTTAAGAACTTTAAAATGGCTTGGCATATTTACTGTACTTTTAATTGTTTTTAATTTTAGCGTATGAAAATGAGCATTTCAAAAACTGCTTACAAACTGAAATTTTGAAAAGCGAATTGAAACTGAGAGAAGACTTGCAGCAGGAGTATATGAGAAAGCTACAAGATGTTGAGCAACATTATAAAAAAACGTGTATTGCAACAAACGAATTATACGAAGAGCAAATAGACAAAATGAAAAATCAAGAGACTCGATTCCGTGAATATCTTGCCAGAATTCTAGCCGACTGTGGCAACAAAATTAATGAATTTGAAAAAGGCAAGGAAACTTTGATTGCTCAGCTCAGTTATTTGCACACAGCCTATGACGATATCAAAAGGCATGCAGAAGAAGATGAGAAGAAATATTTGAGGATAATTAATGACATAAAAATGGAAGCAGAGGTAAATTTTTTGATAAACTACAAAACAAATAATTTGATAACAACATGTATTAGGTTAGTAGGTAAGAGGCAATCACCTGTTCAAAAGTCGCATCCCTTCGGCATGTTAATGTGACTTTTGTAAAAGGGATAATTTGTCTCCAATGTGATTTATTAATAGTATTTTTTCATTATTGTTTTCCCTTACAAATAATGCTATTAAAATAGTAAAATAATGTGCCCAAGAGATTGACAGCAGACAAGATGAGATCCAGTGGAAGAACATAAATGGCAAGGCACCCATATTGATGACACTTTACACTTTTGTCAAACCCGCTGGCACTGTTTTGTGTGTAGAATATTTGTAATGTAAGCCCTCTCCTTACCTACTAACTCATGATAACATTAAAATCATGTTATCATTAATGGATTATTTCTTTACAGGCCAATATTAATGAATGGAAAAATTGGTCAGAACAATTTATTACTAATTGCCTTAAAATAGAAACAGTTAATAAGAAATCTAGGGAGAGCATTATATTAGGAATGAGAAATGTGGACACTGAGGTAAATCAAAATAATTAGCATTAAATACATCTGTAATATATATATTTTTTTTAGATTGAAATGATTGAAAAATCTTTTAATGATAAAATTAAAAAGTACTTAAAAGGTAGCAGATATTGATTTTATTGTGTTTATATTACATTTATATTTATTTTAAAGAAATGCAAGTTTTATATTTATTTTAAAGAAATACAAATAAATGTAAGTAAAATATTTTTGTTTAAATTATAAATTATTTCATTAAATATTAAGTAATTTTACATTACACCTCAGCATTGTTTTTGATCGGATGTAATAATTCTTTTAAATTGACTCGCAGATTACTTCATCACCTAACACTGACAATCAATATAAAGCGATATATGTATTGGGCATTACAAATCCACATTTTGAGAATTATATGGTGCTTTTTTTTGTTGACATCATATGTCAATTAAACAACTACCTTATTTTTACGTTTTATTAAGATTAGAAAGTGAGTACTGTTTAAATAACAAGTGTAAATTTTTGTAAAGTTGATTTACGATAGAAAATCTGATTTGGCAGCAATATTTTTTATATCAACACCAACCCATAAAAATTAATAAACTAAAATGCATCATTTCTGAAGAGTGGCACTAATTTTTAACGGCCATATCGTGAACTCATACACATCGCATAACCTATATTTTTAAGACTTGTTGCTCGTTGCCCGTGTTGGTTCCGCTTTTCTATGTTGCCTTTTGTTTATTCAAATACTGTCTTAAAATATTGGTGTTATGCTTTATTATATTTCTTTTTCCCCGTTTTACTTGTGTAAAGTTCGTTATTATGGCTATGGATCATAACTATTGTGACAGGTAAATTACAACCAAATACACTTACACAGGAATCTATTAGTCTATTCATTGCCAACATAATTTTGCAGAAAAAATAGGTTACTAAAAATTGAATGTCAAATATCGAAATAGATTTTCTATCGTTAAATCAACTTTATTAATATTTGAAACAATGGCCCTCATGACGTCAAATTGGATATTGTTTCCCAACGATTATAGACTAAACAGGATTGCTTATCCCCATAAGAGCAACGTTAGACCAATCTCGTAGGCCCCCACCACGCTTTTGACGTCAGCGGATACGTACGGCGTAGGTTCATTGCCCCGGTGTATTTCCCGGCGTTTGTGTAGTGTGTCCGTGTCTAGAGAAGCCTATCATCAATTTGGAATCGACCGTTTGCGCAAAAGGATGCCGGCCGAATTTAACCGCTGACGTCAGATCTTGTCTAACAACACGTGGCCGATAAGCAATCCTGTTAGTCTATAATCCTTGATTGTTTCCATTGATTAGTTGTGCGATGTGTTGCCGTTCTCTTTTGATTCTTCTTCTTCTTAATTGTGTATTCTCGTTCAATGTAAATGTTTTGTGGGTTAGTTGTCGCTTTGTGGATTTAACGTCGGTTCGATTGTCATATGTCATAATATTAATGGTCAAAATGTTGTGTTTATTGAACATATAAAAATGTAATAAACATAAACACGTATTACTATTATGTAGCAGATAAGATTATACTGAAATTACAAATATGAATGAATCAGATTTCAAAAATTTGCTCGCCACAACAGCATCAATATGTACAATACTTCAATTTCTTACGGGAACGTAAGTTAATAATCACAAAATAATGCATAATAATTACTAATTATAAATAACTAAAAATATTTATTACAGACTTGTGTGTCAAAAGATAGTGCAAAATAAGAGCACAGGTGATATATCCTCGTTTCCATTTGTAAGTGGTTGTCTTTCAACAAGTTTATGGTTAAGATATGGTTTCTTAATACAAGATCGATCTCTAATATTAGTGAACACTGTTGGAGCTACATTATTCTTTGCATATGTAGTGACTTTTTACCTATACAGTATTAAGAAGGTAAGTTAGAAGAAAGGGTAGGACCTAACAACTAAAAAGTTCTTGTAAATAAATAATCTTATTGTTTCAGACTTCCGTTATTCGTCAATTTATTTTATGTCTCGTATTGCTTGTATCCACTCTATTATATGTTCACCATGCACAAACTCCAGATATGGGCAAATCACATCTTGGTGTAGTGTGTTGTATGGTCACCATATTATTTTTTGCTGCCCCTCTAGCATCCTTCTTACATGTCATAAAAGTAAAAAGTACTGAAAGTTTACCATATCACCTAATATTTGCAACATTCATAGTATCGCTTCAATGGCTAATTTATGGAATGGTATTAGATGATAAATTTATTCAAGTAAGTTAGTATTTGATACCAAACATACCTTTCTCATGTTGAATATTTTATAGATACCAAATTTCCTAGGATGTGTGTTGTCTGCATTCCAGTTAAGTCTATTTATTATTTATCCCAGAAATTCAAAGACTTATCCCGGTGTTATTTAAATATTACAAGGAGTAAATAATAATATATGTGTGTCGTTGTTTACACAAATTTTTACAGCTACATATAATATATTGTACCAATAATTTCTAATAAAGTGTTTTAATAATTATTTTATTTTGATACCTACCTGTATTAAATTAATCGTAATAACACAAGAGGATCTAGTATATAGTATATTGTATTTTGAAATGTATTTACGAGTAATAGGTATCTAGTACATTCATTTGAAACATTATTCATATCATTTAACTTTTTTATCGGCGAAGTGAGTGGGCTAAATTCGAAATGCATGCAGTAAAAAGCAGTGGCGGCATAGCCCGGCCCGGATTTCCTGTTTCTGGTTATCTACATCAGAGACAACTCTGTCTACATTAGAGAAGAACCATTTCTCGTTTTTGCACTGAACCTTAGACAGGATATGCTGTCACTGAACATATCTAAATTTGAGCCGACAAATGATGCCGAGCGATGCGAAACAATCTAACAATATTCTTGTGAAACTAACTGGTACTTGATCCACCTTATGCCGTGTACACATATTTTTATAATTTGGTAGGCCGGGCGGCCCTGTTTCTCTTGTTATACGTAAACGTAAAATTCCTGTAACGTAACAATATAAAAATGGAATTTTATGCCATGTACACATATTTTTATCTGATCAGTCGTCGACCACATGACAATAGTAATTGTGTTTTAGGGCAAAGAAAATATAATTGTGTCGTCTGTCTGATGATGTTCAAGTAAAACAATTTTAGAAAAATAGCAGAAACTGCGGGATTCGAACGCGCATCCCTTGGTAACCAAAGCACACAGAATTAAGTGTTGTTAATTCTGTGACCAAAGAAGGTCACAAAATGCACATGCACAGTATGTTTAGTATACTGTGGACTGTGGTACATGTTTGACCCATTGGGCTACCAACGCATTAGCGAACCACTCGAGATCATTTGTTGCCGGTATTATTATATATTATTGAAATTAGAAGCAGGCATTTTTAATGATAAGTTCGCATTTCGAGGTCTTGGGCATTTCTACAATCGTTGAATAAGAAACTTCTCATTCAATGCAGCAGTTTTATAAGGACCCAGAAAACGGAATGTTTTTTGCATGATCTATCTGTAGTCTATGGATTTCTGGGTTAAGGATCTAGGGATTTTATTTATCATAAATCTGTTGATAGGATAATGTGCTGTTTAGTTTATAGCTATTGCTATTGGCTGACCTGAATATAAATGTAAAATCAACTGTGGAAAGTCTGTGTATTGTTTGGGGGTTATCATCTTTTAGGAAAAATAACACCGCCAAAATAGCTATTACATTTATAAGATTAGGAATAAAATGGCTCTTAATCCACAATACGAAGCAATAGGCAAAGGTTTTGTGCAACAATATTATGCATTATTCGACGACCCAGCTCAAAGGGCCAATTTGGTTAATATGTATAATGTATGCAAAGTACTCTCAAATTTCTTATTTCTAATTTTATAATACATTGTAGATCGAACTCTCGTTCATGACATTTGAGGGTGTTCAGCTTCAAGGATCCGTGAAAATTATGGAGAAACTAAATGTAAGTCGATATCACTGTCTTGTAAAAGTATATATCTAACGGAAGGTAATAATTTCAGGCGTTATCATTTCAAAAAATAAATAGGATAATTACAGCAATAGATTCTCAGCCAATGTTTGATGGAGGAGTTTTAATAAATGTTTTAGGAAGACTACAGGTAAGATTGTTGTTGTTCGTATAATATACCTACCTATCTAGTTCATATATTAATGTTAATAGACAGATGAAGATTTGCCCCATGCGTATGTGCAAACATTTGTCTTGAAACCAATAGAAGGAAGTTTTTTTGTACAGCATGATACTTTCCGTCTTGTTCTTCACGATACGATTTAGCCTATCGGCCCAGCCTTTGGCAGTACGTATTATGTTTATTACTTTTGCACTGATGTATGTTTGTGCTTGGTGCTAATTTACTAATTTTATTTGAAGTATTTTATGTATATGATTAGTATACTTACATTAATGTTCTATTTATAATATTACTAAACAATGGCAACGAAGCTGTTTACTGACATCAATAATATTATAATATTTCAGTATTACTTTGCAGATAATAATATATTGTTAAGATTTCACTGCCAGTCTTATGTTACAACAGTTTTCTGTTTATTTAACATTACGATTTTTCAATTCTAGCTTACGGTAATTTAACCAACAGCTAACTCTAGCAAGTTTATAATGTGAAAAGTTTTACACAAAATATTAATTACAATAACATTCTATTTTTCTAGTTAGTTAGCTGTTGGTTAAATTACCTTAAGCAAGCATTGGAAAACTGGCCCTAAGTCTTCACAAGCCCAGCTAATTAACTAATTATTGTCAGGCATAATTTCAATACGAGTATTCAATAAATCATTTAGAACGACGGACAATCATGATTTTTTATTTTGAGGGAAACTACCAAAACGGTAGTGTGTACCAATACAACTATATAGGAGCGCGTAAATAAGTTAGGTGTATACATATTATGGTGTAAAAATATATGTCTTACAATAAAATTGTGTTAATTGAATTTTTGCAGTTACACAATTTTCATTTCCAAATAAGCGTGTGCTATTAATGTTGTAAGTTATTTAATATCACTATACATCAAACTTTTCGTTTTTAGGCAGATGATGATCCCCCACATGCATTCTCCCAAGTATTTGTTTTAAAACCTTTAGGAAATTCATTTTTTGTTCAACACGACATTTTCAGATTGGGAATTCACGATACTGCTTAAATTATATTTATCTTTTTTTATATTATTGTATATGCAAAATTATTCCTAAAAGCTATTTGATATTGTTGTCTAATTGCATATGTTATAAAGTTCATTTAATGCTTGTATCATTTCGTAATTATTATTACAATTAAACATATTTTCCAAAACAGCATTACTTATTTCTTCCAAAATTCAACCTCTACTTCCCCATGCACTTCATCTATTGCATGGTGAAAATTCTATCATCAGCGTTTTGAAATATCATGATTATATGTTAAAGCATATAGGCACGATTGCATGCATAGAAGGCCCACTGCAAACTTTTGACTTTAATTAGATATATATATATATATATATATATATATATATATATATATATATATATATATATATATATATATATATATATATATATATATATATATATATATATATATATATATATATATATATATATATATATATATATATCCATATTTTGTATATCTGTTTTCAAATTATTACATTACTTAGTTTATAGAATTATTTTATATACAAAAATTTATTATTGGTTATATTATCAGATTATCACAGCCTATTTAGCATCAGTCAGTCTATATTGAGTTATTAATTATTTAAAGAGAATTCTTTAACACGTTGACTGCCACGCCTCACTCGAGGAAATGGGTCCGGGACGCCACGATATGAAAACAAAATATTGAATAAAAATATTTTAGAAAACATTGTTTGTTTACATTTTGTCCTATATCACTTTTTTTTTGGAAAAACACGCTTACGAGATATCTCGTGGTTGGGCGCCTCCTAACAGAATTTTACTTGTGATGCCCAATCACGAGATAACTCGTGAACGCATAATAGCTGCCCAGCGCGCGCGCTTCGTTTTATGACCTGTTTAGTATCTAGTAGGTTGCGCAGGTGTACACACGTACATCTTTTACGAGGCTTAATTTGCGATTTCATGACAGTTACTTGTTGTGACTTGGACTTTTTTGTGTAAAAAAATGTCCAGATAATACCCAATTTGTTATGTTATACCATATCCAAAAAGAATAAACGAATACGTTTTCTGATGCCCACATATTATTTACTAACCTTTAACAGGCCCTCGAGTCTAAAATCTCTGTGCATATCCAACGAGTTAACTCGTTCTGGGCGCCACAAAAGAGTTCTTCAAAAATGAGATAACTCGTGGTGGGCGTCGAACAACAAACGACCAACTACGAGTTATCTCGTGCATGGCAGTCAACGTGTTAAAATAGATTATTAATTGTGCAGCTGTCACCAGGTAACATGAATATTGTTTTCATTTAAATTTCAATATACCTACTGATGTTTAACTTTTTTTCCATGATTATTTGGGCCAACATCAGAGTTGACTTAAGTATCCGTGTTATATAAGTAAATGGTATTTTTAGCAATACCTCATTTTGTGTTCTGGTTACTTTTTTATTAATGGATTAATCCATTTGTAAGATCCCAAAGTGTTTGTACATAAGTGTACAGGTGGTTATGCAGAACTGCACTCTAAGGTTCGGGATATTTAAGGCGGTAAATAGTTCTTGAGAGGGATGCTCTCTAGGTACTTTACACATTATTCTTATAAACGACTTTTGTAGGGTAACGAGTGGTTTAATATTTGTCAAATACGTTCCGCCCCATATCACAATTCCATAGGTGAGAATGAATGTGCCAACGCATAGTACATCATTTTTAAGAAATGAGGTGATGTAATAGCTGCTGCATGCTTAAATTTTGCAAGGATGCCTAGAAGTTTTTTCCTAGTGTTTTCTACATGAGGTTTCCAGGTAAGATGTTCATCAAAGGCCTCTCCTAGATATTTGACCTCCTCAGTTTGCGCTATAACGTGACAGGCACATTCCGTTTCCACACTGCAATTGAGCTGGTGATATATTATCTTTTTCGTATTTCCAGTTTTTCTCTAATGTGAAATTAACATACTTGGTCTTTTTAGCATTTAATAACATTATAATTTGTAACAAACCATTTTTTAGGAATATTAAATCATATTCCATATTTTGTTGATTTTGATCCTTTAGACTTATCTGCATACAGCAGGGCAGTTCATCTGCAAACGTGTATATTTTCCCTTTTAGATTTGGTGAGCATAAATCATTATTATATATAATAAATAACTAGGCTAGGGCCCAATGCCGACCCTTGGGGGACTCCCGGGTGCACTGGTTTCTTATTAGTTACATGGTCCTTGATTCGGACTGAATGTGATCTATCAGACAGATAGCTTAAAAACCATCTCTTCATTACCCCTCTTACTCCTGCTGCTTCCAATTTTTCTACTAATTTAGTATGTGACACCATGTCAAATGCCTTATTAATGTCAATGAACAGGCCGGTTACATTTTTTCCACTATTTAAATGCTTGTTGATATCATTTGTAAATTTCAATAGAGCAATATCAGTACCTACCTTTATCAAAGGAATCCGAATTGATTTTCTGAGCAAAAGATATTATTTTGGAGAAATTCTAATAATTTGGTTTAGTTTTTCGAAAATCTTTGAGATTATTGAGAGCAGTGATCGGTCTATAGTTACTTTCATTTAATTTGTCCCCTCCTTTATGAATTGGTACTAAAACTGCCCTCTTCAGAGCCTCTGGAAATACACCATTGGCCACTGATATATTGAATAGATAAGTAATCATTGGAGACAGTTGAGAGACATTTCGCACATGATGATGGATAATTATTTTGGCTTCTGTCTGAGGGACTTTTTTAGTACATTCAGTAGCGTTGATTGAATTACATAATTAACAGCTATACATTTCAGACTGTTCTAATATGTCAGTAGAGCAATATATTTCAATTTCCCTCCCAGTATTCGACGTATCGAAGTTAGCGCCATTCAGTTATCAAGAAATTCAAGTAATAGAAGTTCGAGCTATCAAGTAAGGTTGCCAACCGATTTTATTCGACTTATCAAAAATTCGAGTTATAGAAGTTTGACTGTAATGTATGTATATATTATGCAAAAATTTGTAAATCACTTATGGCAACAAACATTATTAATATTATTATTGTATTATGTAAAATAAATATATAAGATAGCTTAAACCAACAAAATATTCAATAAATTTCTACTGAATAATGCAGTGAAGTATTTAATAAGTTATTCAAAATTATAAAATGAGCAAATTGAACAGGTACAAACAAAATTGTAGCATATCACTTTAAGAAAATCAAAAGTGGTCTCCAATCTTTCGTAATCGGTCTGTAATGCTAGGTAGACAACTTTTTGCATCGTTTGGCCGTCATGGTTATTCCTCTCAGAGACCGCATCGCCATTGCTTTATTGAAATGCCTTTGTGGTCTAATTTCATCTGCGTAATCAACTATATTATCAACAGATGACAAAATCACTAACAGTACTCCCAGCACCTAAAATAAAAATGGTTTCAAAATCCCATAATGCTAGATATTTTTAATTTAACTCACTAGACAAACAATAATTACTAAAGTGTATATATGTATAGTTGCAGCGGGCATAGTCTCCATTTCTTTAAGCACCAAGTGGGCTGGCTCAAAAGCAGGATTTAGCTCTAAGGTGTGCCTCAAATGTATTGAGGCTTCCTGGTAATGACCATATGCTTTGAATATCTCCCCCAATGTGAAATATTGCTGCCATGCGCCTTTTTCGGGTGGCTGAACTTCCAGAGACCTTCTGGTTAAATAAATGGCATCGTCTAAGTATTGCAGTGAGAATAATACTCGTGCCAAATTTAGTAATACTTCTGCATTATGCGGTGATGCCGCTAAAGCTCGTCTAAAACATTCTATTGCTTTATTAGCGTCACCTTTAATTCTCCAAAAGTTACCGATTTGATTATACAGCTGAATAGATTTTGGCTTCTGAAAAATATAATGGGGAATTATATCACCAAGTTCGCTATAATGCATTTACTTCTCTTTTAGCTCTTTTCAATCTTCTTTCCAAAGCAGCAATATCAAATTCTTCCAGGTCGCTTTTACTCTTTCCGTAATTTTTATTGAAATGCAGGATTGCCTGTGGCTCAGGCACTCTGGGATGTCTATTCCTATTTAAAACTCCTACCAGATTATCATAATACGTAAAATTGACAGGTTTACCACAATCTAGTATTTCTTCACTTGTCCCTACATTCAAGTTTTGCATGTCAATATCTTCATGGGTGCTGTTTGTATTACTTCTACAAAAAATATTCTATATTAATTTATTATAGTACTTTCACTTTTATTAAGCAACGGACTACAATTTATGACAAAAGCATACAAGAGTAGTAAATCACATCACAACCATAAGACATAACATCATTTAGGCAAATTCACAATGGATATCAAGCAAATATTTATCAAAGTTGGCCTCAGTGGAAACGATTTATTATTATTTACTTTATTCCACCAATTCTAATTAAAATCTATATAACACTAATGCATGATACTGACATCTTTGATATTATTATACTCTTACACAACTATGTAAAAAGCATTTTTATTTTACGATGACGTTACGTAGGTAGGTACTATATTCTATATTATACTAGGTATATTCCTTTAATCCTTTTCAAGTAATGTGACTGTTACTTAGTATTAGAATATAAATAGACTTGTTAGAATTTAAATAGTGGTCTAACACGCTTCTCAATGAAGAAGTAGGTACTGATTGTTGATTATAGCTCTTAATACTTATCATTGATTGAACGATGGGGCATATCCATTTATATAAGATTCTATCACCGTACATATAACACATATAGTAGGTGCACTTTTCAAATAGTGGGAACACGCCTAATACAGAATGGCCGACGGAACCCCTTACATCTCGCACCGGCTACATTATATTCACTATAAACACCGTACTGCGTTATATGTACAGTGGCAAGAACACCCGCCGATGCTTTCGAGGTTTTGATTCGCCAAGATGAAAGTGCCGCCTGAGAGTGCCCCTACTATGTGTTATATGTATTATGTACTACCTTCTATTTATTCACCAAATACTTGTTTCTACAAATTCACCAAATGTACCTACGTACCTTATATTTAAAAAAAACATTTTTAGTATTAGCATCTCTTTGCAATCTAATTTAACTCATCTGAAGACAGTTATAGTGGATAGAAATGAGATTATAATCAATTAAGCATTGCCCCAGATGGCCCACATGGCATTTATGGAGCTTAACATCAAATTAACCTCGTGTTTTACTAAGGTGGCAGTTTGCAAACATTCTCGGGGTTTTAATATATCAAACATTTTCAAATTTATAACTTACAGTTTAAAAGATGGACTTGATGAAGAGTGAAAGCTTGTAAAGAAAAACCTGCAAGTGCAGTGTTTCCATGGACACAACTTCCTGTTAAAATTAGGACTATCTATTCAAATTCAAAAAAAATTACTATTTTTATTACACATTAGGTAGTTTTTGCAAGATTCAAAATTTACGAAAAATTGTAATTCACATTAAATATCGCCCTTACTTTCTGTTACTATTTTGGCAGTTTAGACAATAGTAATGCACAGCTTGTTTGACCCAAGATTGACCAAAGTGTTCTGTAGAGGTAATTATGTCAAAAAGGGGATCATCTAGAAATCCTGGCCTATTCGGAGTACCAGTTGAATAGGACATAACATGGGGCAAATGAAATGGATTTGCCTCGATAATCTTGGTCTTATCAGAACTTAATTTCCATAGTGTAGAAGTCTTCGAGTTAATTATTAAAACTTCAAAACACAAAATATAAAAAAATATCACTATATTTTGTAAGTCTCCACACATTTTGACTAGACTAGTTCTTTGATTTCTGGGATATAGAGAGCTCTACTTTACATTTTCATTACGGCCACTTATTTACCGTAGATTTATTTTATATAATATATGTATGTATACATTTCGTCATTTAAACTGATGGTAAATATCTACGTAAACAAAATAAGAAATAGCAAATTACAATTTGTCATATTTCATATTGTCACTCCATTTCCGTCAAACGTCATTTTCTGATATTTTAGTTTGAGAGTGTCTACAGAACCGCGACGGCGGTTTTTTATATACTTCCGTAACCGCCGCGGCAACCTAAACAAGTAAAAATATTCTTGGAAAGCAACTGGTCCTCCTTGTGGCACGTGCCATATACATGTATATTTATTATCTGTCAGTCGTTGACCCTGTGCCAAAAGTCGTTTTTCGTCGTTCATCTCAAAGGATTAAGTAAAAAATAAAAAAACCGTGTAGCCAAGCACAAACCAATGTTGTATTTGTCGATTTTTTTTACCTCGGTTGGGTGGTCTTAAACCATGTCTAGTGGGAAGTGTCCACTGCTGGAACAATTTTATTTTGACTCTCCTGTTGTCTGTGATTTTGACGCTGGGTTACGCCATGGGAAGACAAATCCATGTAATTCATGATGAAAAACTCCTCATTATAGATCGCATTTAGGCGCTAGCGCTTTTAGTTCGGTTCCACAGATCATATAAATGTTTATAGTTGGAACTAAATTGGACGTTGCCAACTTTTAGGATAGAAACGTTACAATACAAAAAGCACAAAAGCAAAAATTGATGGTTATCTTCAGTTGACAATAACGTGTCATGTATACAGAGAAGTCAAAGGGACCTAATAATAATAGACCTATCCAGGTAAGGCAAGCGTATGAGATAAATACACCGTAACTTGTGTTGAGTCGAGTGAGACAATAAACGGTCCGTGTCTTATCTATGGCATTCTTGTGCGACTCGCTGGACGAACTAGGACATAGGGCACGTGGCAGTCGCATTGAAATTGACACTATCCACTATCGTATCTCGAACAACGTATAGCGAATCTCGGAACTGTAACTTAAACAGTGCATGTATACGTGGTAATAGATTCTCCTCATCCGAGGAGACCTCATATTAAAAATATCCACGGGAAAGATTGTTAACGTCAATACCCATAGTACAGTACTGTTTACTGTTTGTCCAGCGAATAAACCAAAATATGTGGAAGGGGGACGCTTCTTTATTAGTGTTTGTAAACAAAACCCAGTCAATTTTCGGACGCTGAGTATGGAATCGACCAATAACATCGGCGAGGCGACACCAAACACTCCAGAGTCCATTGAACTACTTGTATCGAATTCTCAGGCGTTTTATAATTAAATATAAAATTGAGATTCATATAATATTGCCTATAACCTTACACTCCTTGAAGTAATTTACTCTAAGCTATAACATAAAAAAACAAATATGTTTCAGTACATTTTATATGTTCAGTTCAGGTAGGTTTCAGTCAAGCACGAAAGCCGCTCTCCCCCTGTCTGAAATGCGCAAACTCACCCGAAAAATGCTGGAACGGCGAACCCTTTTTGATATTGCCACAAGTATTAATAGTAATAGTCGCTCGTCGCACCTATACTTGTCTTGTGATATTTATCTGTATTTATTGCCTGCTGGAACGCGAAATACATTTTGCGCATGTCACGTCAAGTCCGGTCATGTATACGGTTGCTAGTTCGAACTAACTTTGTTAGCTCGGTCTTGGTAAGCTCGAGCTATGATCGCCAGCGCCTTTAGTCCGGTTCCAAAAATCATATAAACGTTTAGCTCACTTGTAATTCGAACTAAATTGGACGTTGCCAATTTTTAGGTGACAAACGTTACAATACAAAAGACACAAAAGCAAAAGTTGGTGATAATAACGTGTCATGTATATATATATACAGACAAGTAAAAAAAGGGACCTAATTTGATGCATGTTACTCCGAACTTACTTAGTTCGAACTTCGAACTAAACAGTGCATGAATTCACTTACCACGTGAATCGTTTGAAATTGCTGCAGGAACAAACCTTCTTTGCTGTCAGCGCCAAATTCAAATCCTGCTATGCGAAAATTGAAAACCATATTTATGCTAAAATTGGGCATCAATCTGTGTCTCGTTACTGTACATAGGCATGTACCAGTCTGGCTAAAATCAAACTAAGTGTTTTGTGGCTAACATAACATGACTGAAAAATCTCTTTTTATTCATCTTGTTGTCTCATGTTTTGTGGTTGTCTCTGTCCTTTATGTCACCTCCTTAACCTTACGTCACTTTGGCAAAAAATTTGCGTAGTTATCGATCATAAATCTGTTTCTATGTCCGATGTTACCAAACAATAATATTTTTGTTTAGAGGCTACAAGGAAAACAAAATCTGCTGATCATTCCCGTGGCAAACATAGATGTGTTGCAATAATATTAATTTTCGTCACAATTTATTTAAAATCGTCTTGAAATTATGGAATATTTAAAACAAAAATTGTACCAGTTTGCAAATGTTTTCATTAATCGAGTTAAAGAAAATAATAAAGAACGTGAAGTGAGCAGATATGAAGTTTATTTTGAGTATATTTATAAAGTCCTTAGTTGGGACAATACCACTTTAACTTTAGCTGTATTTCTGATTGTTAATTTCTTATTTTGGTAAGTACCTACCTACCTTACCCATAAATAATACTTCATAATAATTATTGTAGCATATTATTAATATTATAGTATTAACTTCCACTTCCCTTATAGGGTGGTAGTCCAGTGGCAGCTCAAATTCTTTGGTGTAGTCTTCTTTACTATTTTATTAGGATTTTTATGGGATGCTTATTTTGAAAATAAGCATTATCCAGTTTATCAAGGAGAATATTTAGAGGCTGTAGATGAGATATTGTGTTTCCTTTCTGCTATTATTTTTAATTTAAAGGCTCTACGTAAAGAAAGCCCTTCATCAGTAAGTATATGTAGCCAATTTATGATCTCAATGATGCACAAATTATGTAGGTACTATGTCTATATTAGAGCTAAACAAATATTTTATTTTCAGTTTTGCCTGGGAATGTCATTGATGTTTCTTATCATAAGCTTCATTGCAAGAAGTGTTTCTGGTTATATTTTGCTTTACTTTATGATTTTAGGGATATTTTTCTTGCCACTAGGGTTGAAATATCTCCCAGAAGAATGTGTGATGAGCATTAAACAATTGCTTAAGTCTATAGGTACTGCAGGAGGTAAGAAATCTTCTAAAATATTTTTACCTACATTTATTTTTACACTAAATTAAGATTTTGAAGGCCAAGGAATCATCAAATCACTCATTATAGGTATGTATTTTGAAGAAAACATTGCGAGTTGCATGGGATAGTTAGGTTTTTCTGCACCTGATCTTCTCTGAATATTGAATTTTCTTGACCAATATGATTTATTCTGAAATGATGCTGTAGTAATCAAATTGTTAAAACGTTAAATTGCTTTAGCTTAAACCAGTTTGCCTTTGAAAATTCTCATTAATAAGAATATTACATTGTGGTGATAATGAAAATTAAGAATTCTACGCATCTAGGCACTTTTCTAGTTTTTTTATAGCTAGGAAAGTTGTGAGATACTTATATGAGTCTGTACTGTACTGGTTGTACATCCTACCGTTCCTACCTAAGTAAATAAAAATCATTTGTTTTGTAAAAAATAACTTTTATTGTTAATGGTTGGATAATTTCAGATTCTGAAATTCAGAAGCATGTTAACACTGCCTGCAGTGGTTCACAAACTACGTGTCATCACCTCATATGAAACAGTATGAAATGTATTTGAGGCCATATATTATATCATTATGTATTGTATTATATATATTTTTTTAAATTTGATAAATTCTATTATCTCTTAGTCTCTCCGATGCAATAGTATTCTAAATGTGCCCATTCCAATTATAATTTATCAGAAAAAATATATTTTACAGATGTGCTGGCTGAAGACGAACTTATTCCCTTTATTTCGAATAAAGATTTTAACACACACGATACAGATCTGGACAGTCTCATGACTGATAGAACGGCAGGTAATAACAATTTATTTACTATACTCACTTCACGTTTCTACTTACTTACTTAAAAAATTATTAGTAGAAGAGATAAATCCCAATAGGTGTGTGTATGTAGCTCAAATTGCCAAAAGTGAATTACAACATTTTGCTACCAAGTCCAAGATATTATAACATTCTGCCATCTCTGCAGTTTTCTTTTGTACACAATAAAAAAGAATGTTCAAACTGGTCTGCCTTACAGGTTCGTTGTATGAGCCCTAACTTTAAATGAACAAATCAAAATCAGGTCATACTGTAGTAACGAGCTTCCAATTTTTAGGTTGAAAACAGGTGCATTACATAACGGAATTAATTTCACATGCTATTAGATATTATGAACCTGGTGGACCAACAAATTTTGCTCTTTTTACGTTTGCCCGTAACTTTTTTGTTTTTAATCGATTTGAATCAGCTTATTGTCCGATTTTTTAAGGGAGGTCTTAAAATGTAGGTAAAGGTCCATTTTATTGCTATTTTGTATTGGATGAGTAATTTTGACATTTTTACTTCAAAAAGAACTAGCCCAAAGAAGGGATATTTTACAAATTTTCGGTCCATAGTCCATTCTGTTCTGTAGGCAATGACACCAAGCTGATTAAAATCGGTTAATAAAAGCTAAGGGCAAACCTAAAAAGTGCAACATTTTTTGGCCCACCCAGTATATTGATCTGGTACTTCATTGACATTGTTGCAGATTCAGCTACAAATTCATTTATTAGTGGCATAAGTGCTATGCCATCATATTTAGATATAGCTGAAAGTCGAGATGGAATAGAGGAAGACGATTTAATACCAAAAAATTATATGTCAGGTGTTTCTTGCACTCCTGGAGAGCTTTCTAGTGACTCAGATTCCGATAATCGCGAAATACATTTTGATTCAGCCCATTTCAATGGTGACAGTTCCTCAGAAGAAGAAAATCAGCTCAGTAAGGGATTACGGTTTTCTTCAGACATAAGTGATATACCTAACAAAAACACAAATTCTCATGATGTAGGGATTAGTGGTGTTTTGAGTAATTTTGCAACAATGGGAACTAGTTTAGTTGCAAATGTATTAAAATCAGCAGTATCGAATGCTCCTGTAGAGAGGAAAAACAGTAGCAGTGACAGTGAATTTGAAATTATTAATTCCGACGAAGTTGACAATTCATAGTAATTTTGTTGTTTAATGTTTTGATATTAACATTGTGATACGTTTGATATAATATTTAGAAGAGGTATTATTTTATTATGTTCAATATGTGATTTATTTCATATAGCATAGAAGGTGTGATTTCGGTTTCATTAACTCTATTAACTTCAATAAATAATATTTATTGGTAAGTTGCGTTATATTTATTTCCCTTTAAGTCTTAAATCCTTTTCTGATCAGAACTGTCAGGGTCCCAACTCAATTGTATAATTAGTTTTTAAGATACACGAATACACGGTGTTAAAGATAAAGTATAAAATAACATATTGTGTCAAAATATGTGTTTGTATACAAGGCAATTCACAAATAAAATAGGGTGAATTTTCAAAAATCAATTTTTTTCTGCTCAAACTACAAAATTTTTACATATATAATATTTATTCATACAGGGCAGGTCAAATATGTGGCAACGCGAGTGACCCATTCTGATGGGACTTGTATATTTTCAGAAAATACATTGAAGGCATTCACCATTCCGTTTGAGGTGTCACATATTTAAGAGAATCTCTGGACTACTCATTGCCAGGAATATCTTCTCTACAAAGGTAAATTGACCTGAGGCACGGTATATTATTTGATATCATGCACGTAATGGATATTGCAGGACAAGAAATGAGAAACTTCGAGAAGGTTTTGGGTCTTGCAATATGATGAAGTAAAGGTTTCGTCATTACACGAATATGACAAATTGAGTGAAGTAGTAGGATTACATCAACAAATGCAAGTGGTTATGGCTTGTAAGTGGTTATGGGTTTATTTGGAAAATGGAAGCAACCATTTTATATTGGCTTTGATGAAAATATAACAAAAAATTTGTTTGAAATCAGCATTAAACTTGTGGAAATTAAGTACCTACAGTGTAGTTTCCTGTGTATCTGATTGTGGTGGAGGCAATATTGGTTTGTGGAAAGAACTTTAACGCCCTAAAAAACGTACATTTTTCTTTTTTAAATCAATGCGATGTTAAAAATGTCTATTTTGACAATTATGTACGTACCGTTCTAGAACGGTAAGGGAATTACTTCCCATTTTGTTAGTCTTTGCCACCAGTAAGCGCATCTTACTGTCGTAAAAAAAACCATGGTTAGGGAACCAAAGAGGTTTGATGGTGCAAAAAAATATATTATATTAACAATATTAGTGATTTTCTTTTTCTTAGCGGGTCATGCATTATAGAAACATAATTTTGTGGCACCTAGAATTTGCCGACCTAGGCCTTCTCAGCCTATTGGGAAATATGGGCCTGTCGGTATTGCCAAGAAAGCGGCATTATTCAATCGCTATGTACTTAAAGTGTATTCACAACCAAGAATCAGCAAAATAACAAATACACAAGGCATGTACGTGAGCAAATTGCCAGGACCACACTAACGATTCTAAAATATATATAATTATCATAGCTTTGAATGGTAATATAATCAACATTAAATTTAACATTCACTCTCATCAGACGAGGCATCATTGCCAACACGTCCACAATAATAGAGTGACGTAGGTAGCACTTCAATGGCCAAGACGAAGACAACCGCTTTGTATTAACTGCGGAAGACGAAGACAGATTATTGTGGACTCGTAGATTAGGGTAAGTTTTTGCATTAATTTATTTTATCTAATTTTGATTAATTATGTGTAATTTATTCAACAAAAAATCAGGAATAAAAAAGTAAAATTTTAAATACATTATATGATTTTTCATTAGAAAGCTTATTGAGAACCGCTGCCCTCCATGCAATATCCACGCGTTTACGAGACAGTTCTTTATGAATTGGAGATGATACTTACAGCGTTTTTAGAGTTACACTAACACCTTGAGATCTAACTTTCTATCAGGGTGATTTTGAAAGTGGGGTATTAATTTTAACTGATGGTAGTAGGCAATAAAATAAATCATTTTACAAAAAATAGCCCAATAAAATGTTGTTTTGAGTTTAGGGTCCTACCTCCCACAATTTATGAACGATGTGTGACATACTGCCTTTGTAATCAAACTCTTGGTTACGAATAGACTATAGTTGTTATTCAAAAGCAAGGTTGCCAGATGACGTAACCCCAAACTAACCAATAGATTTTCTTCTTGAAACTGAGGTAACCTGTTTGAATGTCGCCAGATAATGTAACCTGAATCCTAGAGTTTGCAATTATGTCATCTGGCTACCCTGGAAAACTAAGCAATAGATTTTTTCCTCGAAAATGAAGTAACCTGTATTAGTTTAGGAATCTTGTATCTTTACCACCTTATCCCAATTGCTCTATATATTCATTAAAATGTCCAACGTGACAAGCAAAAGGTAAGACATTCGGCATCGTGTTTTATGTGTGTGCTTTAAATGTGGTAAAAACAATATTTGTAATGTTTATCCGTGAAATCTCGAGTGTCAATACATGACCCTACTTTTTGAGTTCAATACTACGTCATACTATTATTGCTCTCTCAATGCTGTTGCAAATTTTTCTGGGAATAGAGTAGTGCTACCAATATACCATAAATATATTAATAAACATCACATATCAGTCCTATTTCATAAAACAATGTTTAATTGTTATAAAAATTAAACATTGTTTATTAAAATATAAAATATTAATGCAATTAACAACGACACTATTTATTTAACTTATTGTCAATTGAAGGATTCTCAAATGCTTTAGTTTCCATTGAGTTATTTGCTTCCTCCTCATTACATGTTAAGACATCTGTTGCAATCTTTTGTATCCTTTTGGGTAAGATTAATTCAAATGACTCCTTAAATGATTTTCCTTCACTAACGCCCAACAATATTTCAAAAACTACAATATAATTTAAGACAATATATATATATATATATATATATATATATATATATATATATATATATATATATATATATATATATATATATATATATATATATATATATATATATATATATATATATATATATATAATTACATATATATGTATATAGTATTCATATTACCTTGGTTTATAGTTAACACTTTTCTGTGTTTCATCCAGAAATATTCTCCAATTGGGAGCTGTGCATGTGATATTCCCTGGTCTACAGCTTTCTTGTGGCAAATACCCTGAAAATAATCAATAAAAACTACTTCAATATGCTTTTAAATATATTTATTTACCTATAGAAAATATATTTAATAAAAAAATAGTGTTCACCTTATGTGAATTATGATCAACGAGACCACCAATAATATAAATCTTGTCATCCTCTAATTCTTTAATAATATTATCACTCTCACTTGATAAATATACCAATTTCTCTTTAGGAAACACATTTAAATAGTCCTCCGAGTGAAAATTAATATCCCAGTTTTCATATCCATGATGACGGGACATTTCATCTTTGCTCCGACCATTGAAACTAGTTAAATGCAATTGCATTGGAGATGAAGCTCTCCTATTGTGTGTGTATACCCTTAAAATTTGTTTTATTGTTTTGGCCATGTCCTAGAAAAATATTTTCTGATAAACACATGAGAAATACCTACACATCAATATACAAAATACAAATTAAAATTATTTTGTAGGTACCTAATTTCAGTAAGGAACAAATAAAGTTCCTCAGTCATTTATGCTACAAATGCATAACAGCAGATATGTTAGATAGGTACCTATAGCAATTCACAGTAGCAAATATTTTCTGGAATATTGCTTCATTAAACTTAAACTTCATTACTGAAATAACCGCACCTTATCAATCATGAGTTCATCAAAACTTAAATCTATACAAATGCCTATTTTGCATGAACTGTTTTCCATTTTCAATCTCTTTAATTCTTTTCGACTCGGACCTAAATCTATGTTATTGATTTTAGCATGTATCTTCTTTGCTTTAGTTTTCAGACGTTCGTTAGCTCGCTTTACTTTCTTTTTATCGAGCCATTTTAGAGATTTTTTATATTTCTTCAATTGTCTCTTGCTTAGCTTTGAAATTTCTACACCATTAAACAATTTTACTTCATTATCTCCGTTCTCCGATCTATCATTCGACAAAGTTTCTAGTGGCTCTTGCTGCCCCGTCACAATTTGGTTGTCTAAATTATCACAATCATTTCCAATCTGGGGCCTTTTACAACTTATTTTATTACCATGTGTTTCAGAATTTTCTTCCAATGATCGTTTATGTCCTTTCCCAGTTTCAGACATGTTTTCTCTATCCTGATTTTAAATTAGATGACAATTTGATAATGGTACATGAGACAAGATAAATATAAGAATAATCCAACAGCTAGCTCTACATAATTAGGTATGTAAGCAACATTAAAAATGTGTAATATACAAAAAAAACTATAATATACTAATAAAAAATATAAAACTCGTTTTAACTATTTAAATAAAGATTATGTAATCAATTTCACAATCGGATATTATAATACTGTTATATGCATATACCTATAAACATTATAGGTTAAGTTAAAAGATCAAAACTACTTAAGCCACAGATCTATATATTATATTACAATGATACCATGTAGTCTTAGTATCATGTATATACTATATATTATGATGAACGATCCTGTCATAGATTAATGAATAAGGATTAAAAATATCATGGATTTTTAATCTGAGGACAATGAACTATGTGTCACGTGAAACAGTTTCTTCCGTCACAACTTCCGTGCCTTCTTCTTCTTTTTGAGCGGGTAGACTCCTCAATTCTCGATTAAAGGACGTAGGCAAATGTTAAATACGTTCGATACGTATTTCGAAGTCCCGACACAGACCTATCTGTAAGCAACGTTAATAAAATTACCTTCGACATCAATACCAAAGTAGCTAAACTTTAAGTAAAACGAAAATCGGCGCTTCAATTGTGATTTTCCGCACAAAAGGATCATGGTGAAGGGTACTAGATCGATACTAAAGTTAACTAAAGCGATAAAGAAGAGTGGGAGAGCGAATTTGAAATAAAAACAGCGAGATCTCGCTCGATTGAGCGATCCTTGACCAAGGATTGTATATTCATATTCCTCTATACAATCCTTGATCCTTGACGACGTTGACGTAATCTGTTATTCTGTTCTGTGGTATGACCAGACCACAAAACTTGCCTAATATTAGTATGAGAGAGGAACAATTCCTGTTCTGTGGTATGACAATGACAGCCACAAAACATTATGGAAGACCTAAGAGAAGCGAGTGTCTCATACATATAATGGTCTCATATAGGAGTATCAAATTGGCAGTCGCTATGATTGAGCCGAAGGTACCGCGCTGTTCACAACGATAATGAAATGTCCATATATATCTATATTATCTATGGTTACAACCCATACAGCATCAGATTAAAAATGCGCAAGATAAGCTCTAGCAAAAGTGAGAAAACGTCCGCGAAGAAATGAGATATAATGATTGTTTATTATCCCTCAACATGTTATTAGTTGATCCCATCCCAATATCCGAAAATTTACAGGGTTTACAAACACTGCGTACCCCTCCCACAAATTTCTGTTTATTCGCTGGACAAATAGTATTCTACTATGGTTATTGACACCTATTTTCCTGTGGAGATTGTTAATCTGACCATACAGCTATGTGAATAATTCAACATATTCAAATATTTAGAATTTAGTTCATCAGACACTTGCCAGACTAGTAGCCTAACCGGTAAAGCGTTGGCCTTGTATACGTATACTATATACTCGAAGGTTTCAATTCTCACAGCTCTAACAATTTTTTAAAATATTTTTGCTTAACCCTTTCAGATAGACGGCACAATTATTATTGTCACAGGGTCGACGACTGATCATGTAGATAATAAAGATATGTGCACATGACATAAGGTGCCACAAGGAAGACCAGTTGGTTTCCCAAGAATATTTTTAGATTGTTGCGTCACAGGAATTTTGACACAGAGTCGACTACTAACCAGATAGTAAAGATACCTGTACATGGCATATGGTCCGCCAAGAGACAGTATCAAGGACGACCAGTTAATTTCACAAGAATATTTTTAGATTGTTTCGCAGCGGTTAAATTACACATACTAAGCCATGATTGCCCATGTATGCGGCCAATTTAATACTCCTTCGAGACGCTGCGCTGATATATAAACCACATATACTTTTAAAAGAAAAACAAACACATCAAGATCAAGCACAAAACCACCACAAAACATAAGAATACTATTATAGTAGTGTCAAGTGTCAGTTTGACGTTTCATTTAACCCAAATCCGTAAATTATGCACTATTTTACACTGATTTGAGTGATTAGTGTTAAAGTTTTAGCAGGGACCTAAGTAATAGGTATTTAAGATAAAAAAGTTAAATGAATTTCCTCTGCATATTTGCAAAGGTTTAATTATTCCTAGTTCAACGTCAGTCTATTGGTTTTTCTTTGTAAAGTACCTATTTACAATGCCTGATCAGGTATGCTATGATCAGCTCTCGTCAATAATAAATCCAAGTTTTTGGAATAAATTAACAGAAACAAAACTAAATGTAGACAAGTTGCATGAAGTACAACACCACATATGGGGATATTTCAATCTTTTGGCTAATAAAGCATGTTCTACGACACTCCTGGAAGTGGATAGTACTTCATTTAATTGGTAGGTATGTAAAAACATGTGTAGTTAAAACTATAAACTAACAAATTATAGCTTATTTAATGGCCAAAATATGTATGTACCATTTCATGGGATATTACTCAATAAAAATACAATTGAAGACTTTAAGGGATGTAATAAAACAGATTTAATTAATGAAGTGGGTGATTCCTTGTATGAGAAAATAAAAAATGGGGATGTCTTGCAAGATCCATCCTTGCTAAATTGCTTTTTGGTCTTATCGTTTGCTGTAAGATGATTTATGAATAATGTCTTTCAGTCATATTCTAGTTATACATTTATTTTCACTAGGACCTCAAGAAGTATCACTATTATTATTGGTTTGCTTTTCCAGTACCAAGGGGATTAGCAATAGAAAAAATCAGGTCTCAACTTCTATCTTTAGAATTTTCAGCCAATGAGGTATAAAGTTTGTATGAAGGTTGCTATTACTGTCGTCATAATTTGTACCTTTTAGGCAAACTTTTGTTATGAAGAATATAATAAACTTGAAGTTCACCATCGGAGTTATTTTGTAATAAAACGAAGTAAAGCAGGAATTACGGTAGATTCTCTAAATCAAACAATAAAAACAATGAATCCAGAAAACAAAGATCAATTCTATTTTGCTTTTTATAATATTACACACGATAATTCTGCAATAGGATCTCAGCTAAAGAACTATATTACAATGATTATACATTATTGGTAAGAATAATATTGCTTGAAAATATGTGTTTGTAAAATACTGTTTTAGTCCATTTTTACAGGGAAATATTACAAACTTTGTTGCATTTAGCTTGAGTAGAGATGGTTCACATATTACATGCAGTCAAAGTACTGTTTATAGATTAAAATTGCCACAGCAAGAAAACAATGTACTGTGGGTTGGATGGGAAAAGAATGAACAGGACAAAATGTGTCCCCGTTTAGCTAATATGAAGAACACTCTAGATCCACTTGTGTAGGTATTACATAATGCACTTGTTATCATATTTGTTAAATAAGGACAAGACTTTACAAGACAATAAATGGATATATTTCATCATGTAGGTATCTGTTATCTTATTATAATTTTAGTATTGCTGAAAACTCGGTGGACCTAAATCTAAAATTGATGAAATGGAGAGTTTTACCAGATATTGACCTTGAAAAAATAAAAAACACAAAATGTTTATTATTAGGCTCAGGTACATTAGGATGTTCTGTAGCGAGAACACTTCTTGTAAGTATGTTAGTGTAGTGGTTTTCTAGTAAATTTATTTACACATATTTAAATCATCATTAATCAACATTATAAAATATTATATCTCAATATATATCGACGTATTCTCAATAATTCCGGCAAGTGAGTTAGATTTTCAATGCTCATGAGAACAGAAGAATTATTTAAATAAATTCTACCCCAATTTTAGCCATACTGTTAGAGTGTCAATATGTCGCATTTACGACGTAAGTAAGTCAGGCACAATAACTAAACTATTTCACTCACTAGCCCGGACATCTAGGATCAGTTCTATTTAACTTTCAGTTATTAATTATTATTTATTGATAATTCCACAATTTGTGTCCTCATGTAAAATCACAAATATTTATTACAACCTCCATTTTGACTAAAATGCAGCAAGCACATGTTCAAGTGCTGACTCACAGAGCACCAACACTTGCCAGGGTCCATTAATTCGCCGTTTCACTCACTCAGGCTGAGTGATTTTTTTTCTATAAAATCCCCCCTTAATGCAACTATTAGTATTACATTAACTATTTAACGTTTTTAAACTGGCTGTTTTAAAACACAGAAATGGGTGGGTTATTTGACATTTTACAACCTCCCAAGACCTTAAAATATAAAATAAATAAATTGGATGTGATCGACCGCACTACTTGAAATACGCACTTTGTGTTAAAACATGGCAACGGCAACCTTCCCCTCAGTACAAGTAGCATCGACTGTAAAACCACGGCCTCTGTATCAAAAAGCTAATGCAACTATACTTAGTGATTCATAATTGTGATAATTTTTATTCCATATACAATGATGACTATCACAAAGCACTAGAATAAAATGCTGTCATAGAAATTGCACTTTTAGGGTTAGGTATATTCCATGAATTCGACCCTGTGTCTCTCATAAGTCTTTTAAAAGTTTTATTCGTATTTGGCAACATTTTCAGTAATTTTATACAAATGTGGTGTATAAAATTTATAATGTATTATTATTGTGATTACGTAATATTGTATTAATTCTTTTCAGGCATGGGGTGTAAGGAATATTACTTTTGTAGATAATTCCACTGTGTCATATTCTAATCCAGTTCGACAGAGCCTATTCACCTACCTTGATTCAGTTCAGATGAAACCAAAATCACTAGCAGCAGCGGATAATTTAAAATGTATTTTTCCGGGCGTTGTAAGTTTAATATTTGCATTTCCTATCGTTTTCTTATATAACAGGCAAATGTTTTTAGAACTCTAAAGGTATTCAGCTAACTATTCCTATGCCAGGCCATAGCGTTGGAGAGAGTCAATTAGCAGATACAAAGGAAACTGTAGATAAATTGAAAGACCTGATTATCAATCATGACCTAATTTTTTTACTTATGGATTCTAGAGAGAGCAGGTGGCTACCAACTTTATTAGCCAGTTTTTATAATAAGGTGCGGTGTGTTATTAATACATTTATGATCAATGTACTATACCCTGGTTTTGAAATAGTGTGGAGTGATTCATACATAATATCACACCACCATCACAATTGAACGGTCTGCCTATTTGCAATGGATTACAGAATTTCTTAGTGTGCAAATTTGTCTACACTCTATAGAACTCCAGGTGGGCAGAACTCATTAGTAACTGGGTCTACCGCTCTCATTGGTGAGTTTTAGGCGGTTCTAAATTAAATTAAATTTCATTGGCCAAAGGTAAAGACGCCGGATTTCCGTGGATATATTGACGCATACGCTGTTTCGTGCATGTATGTTTTGGCGCGACAGTGGCTTTTAATTTTGTCTTGTGTATGGTTGATTCGCGATATAAATTAATTATAATATTGTGTTATACGCGAGTGTTTAGTGTTTTTATGCAATGGAAGCGACGAATGCGAGTAGTTGCCAATAATTCCAATCGTAAACGACCGAATTTGAGAGGAGGAGAACTGAATATGATCAAAAATACCTCCTCTAAAATGATACGCCTATGGAATTTCGTTTCCTTTGCACCTCATCTCCCTGAGCCGTCCATATGTTGGTGACGAATCACTCCACACTATTTAAGCACCGCAGTATAGATTATAATTTTATATTAACAGTTTTGTACCCAGGAAACTGGAAACTGGATGAATTCAAATATTTATTTATTTATTTATTTAATCATTCACGCAAGCCCACTTAAGTACCACTATAAAAATGTAGAATAGTGCAAACACTTATACTAAAAATAATGAAACAAATAGTTAAAACAAGTGAAATACAATCACACATAGCTAGAATACAATAAAATACAGTAAACAAAAGCTAATAATACCTTAATAATATCGGTTACAAGAACGAAATGATAAATTGAGAAATTTCTTTAAGAATAAGTAAATCTGGACAAAATCCAGCCGTCATTTTTTTAGGCAAAGGAACAATTTTCACATTATCTACTGATTGATGATGGTTACTATTATACCAATTTCACTAAAATAGTGAGTCGTAAACTGCGTTATTGTGTAACGTAACCATAAATACTTGGAAAATAATGTAAATAAATGTATTGGTGATTCCCTGAAATCCCGCTGCCTAGGCCTACAGGCTGCGCATAGCAGATTAGGCGAGCGATTGACACAATGACGCCGCGGCGCTTAATAAAGGTGAATTTGCAGTTTATACTGCTGAATTTATCGGCGATTTTTAAATAATTACATTTTTTAAAACTAGACTATTATTTTGTATTTTGCATTCTTTGATGTTTAAACTACTTTAAAATCCGGACGTTTAAGTAAAATCCGGACATTTAAGAAAAATCGGCCAGGATTATTGTCCGGATTAATCCGGACGCTTGGTAACCCTATACAGAGTAGATTAGAACTGAAGCGAGATGACATTGTATTAACATGCCTACGGTTTATTGTTCAGTAGATGGTTGCACAACAAAGCGTGGAAGTGGACAGAAACAACAATTTTCCGAGCTAATCTCCGCGAATATTCAATTATACTGATAACTGTTATCAAAGCTACCATTAATACTAGTTGTTTCTGGTAGTCTCTTTGTAATAATAATCAATGTATATGCAAGTATAAAGATGTCAGTATAAATATTTAAATTAGTTGACTAAAATTAGCGATATTCCTAATTAAATCTGAAAAAAATAAGACTGTCAATAAATAAAAAGAATTTTACAATAAAAAAAAAAGATAATTTGATGTTATTAATATTCTTGACAATTATTATGTGCCTGTAAAAGTTGTAATAAAAAAATGAAATATTATTTTAGTATAAATATATTTCTACTCGCAGATGCCAAATTTGGAAAAGGCAATTAGGTGAGCACAAATATGACAACATTACCCCAGACCAATGTTACAAACGAATTAGAATATGTGATTTATTGTAATTGATTTCATTACGTTAAATTTAAGGAATTTTACAATTGGACAATTACTTGCGTCGATATAAATTGATATAATTAGGTTGTTGCTTCTTAGGTTAACGTAAAATATACTGTAATAAATAATTATTAATAGAAACATTTTCATGATTTTATAAAAGAAAATCCCGTCTATTAATCGGAATAAAAACAAAATTTGTTCTCACATTCATAAAATTTCCCTATTTGTCATGCGCATTCGGAACAATCCTGGTATTGAAACAGAAGGTCACACTTGGTGGAGCAGTGAGACTTGCCCTGTCACTGTCACCAAATGTCCGTGCAATGATTTATGAGTCGGCAATCGCTTTGACCCGTAAACTTCAAAGGGGTTACATATACAGAATTCTACCGTCCGTGCGACAACTGTTATTTTATTCTGTAAACTTTGACATTAATAAACAAGTAGAATTTGTTACAAACTATTTTTTCTTTCATATTACTTATTAAGTAATACGAATATATTATATATTACATTGTTTGTTTACGTGCCGTAATAGAGAAATAATTGTGTAAATAAAACTTTATTTCTAGATAACTATAAATGCTGCTCTAGGTTTTGATACATATTTAGTAATGAGACATGGAATTAGACATGATGTTAATAATGTATTGGCACCTGTAAAACATCCTGAAGGATTTAAATCATTGCGAGGCTCCGAACTCAGTTGTTACTTCTGTAATGATGTTACTGCACCTGGAAACGTGAGTATCAGACAGTACGAATCTCCTCCAGGATATTAATCTGAGCAATAGATATAGATACATTTTAGTTTTGCAAACTAAAATGGAGAGTGAATTTTTAGCATGGATCTTTATTGTGGTGAGGTTAATAAATCCCCAAGCTTTCGACCATGAAATGTTACTACCAGCAGCTGGCAAGATCAGTTGCCATAATCATATGGAACAAATCCAAGATCCTCGCAAATTTGACTAACTAAAAACCATATCTGTCCCAATTTTCGACGCTGTACTCTACATAAGATAGATCAATAATTATAACAATTTTTTTAAAGTACTTGCTTTGATTTTATTTATGTTAAGTTTTAATTTATTAGAGTTGAGATATTCAGATAGTTTCTCTAACTCAGTATTCATTTTATCAATGGCAACATTGACATCCGTATGCGAAACTGCAATCAATGTGTCATCAGCAAATAAGTTAACAAAGTCACAATTATTAATAGACAAGTTTATGCCATTAAAGTAAATAATAAATAGAAGTGACCCAAGAACACTTTCCTGAGGCACTTCAATGTTAACTGATGTGGAACTTGAAATTATGTTGTTAATTTTTGTGCACTGATACCTATTGGTTCAATAGCAGCCATTTTAATGCTGACCACCCAACACCATAATATACTAATAACTTGCATTTTTTACAATAACAGGAATTGACATGGGTTACACGGTTAATCAGATATGCGGGAAAAACCTATTTTTTTGTACCTGTTTTCACCACATTAAAGGTCTATACCAAAAATTATCTGTCCATGATCTTTTCCAAGCTAACACTCCTTTTCATGTTTCTATCGCCTGGACTAATGGGCAGTGGCGGCTCGTGACAATTGTTATTGGGTGTGCTGCATGAATTAAAACCAATATATAAAATAATATAACAGAGGAAAACCAAAAACAATTAAATTAGCTCTAGTAGTACCTATCTAATTATTAATAATGGCATAATATAAAAATCTGAGCAACTTACATTATTGCATTTTCCTAAATTGGAGATTAATACGCCGATCTTTTTTTGCCGCAAACTTTTCGATTACTTTGTTGTTAAAGTCCGGTATTGAAGCGATGAACTTTTTTCTATCAAGAGTACGGAAAGAGCTGTTAATCTGTCTTCGCACATTGAATTTCTTAAAAATGTTTTTATCCTTTTTAACGTTGAAAAACTACGCTCAGCTTCTGCTGTGGTCATTGGCGTAGTCACCAGAATTTGTATCAATTTTTTGGTTCCTGCTAATGTATCCTCTAAATTATTAGAAATTATAAATTTTAATAAAGGCACTGCACCTTTTAATGCTCTGCACTCGATATTGGAATACAAAATTGTTAGCTCTGTTCGCAAACGTTGTTTGTCAAAAAAGTTATAAGCTGTAGAAGTTAAGTCCAATTCATTTTCAGGAAACTTATTATTATATTTTTCAAAATGTTCTGAATATAAAAGCGCTGCTGCAACTAGGTGATTTGTATATGCAAACCGTTCTTTTGCATTATTTATAATATCACATAACTTCCATACACTCAACAATAGAGTTCTATGCTCGTAAACAACATTTACTGTGCGAATATTGAATTTAATTAAATAATTTTTTTATATTTTTCTTTCTATATTAATTTCTGAATATTTCAGTCCTTAAAAGACAGAACTCTGGATCAACAATGCACTGTAACAAGGCCTGGTGTATCACAAATTGCTGGGGCACTAGCTGTGGAATTGGCTATGTCTATTTTACAGCATAAACAGAGGTACGTCTTTATAGTGGTGATTTTTATATGCGTAACTTTTTGTTTTTTGTATAATTATATTTGTTAATTTGCAGCGCTTGTGCGCCTGCTTTCTATCAGGTCTCTCAAAAATCAAATAATGAGGGTACAAACATCGAGGATCAGTCTCTCCTGGGACTTGTTCCTCATTCGATTAGAGGATTTTTATCATCGTTTGAACAAATATTGCCTGCCACTCAAAGATACAAGCATTGCATAGCTTGTTCTGATATTATTTTAAGAGAATATGATGAAAATGGTATGGATTTCTTAATGAAAGTATGGAACAACTCAAAGCATTTAGAGGACGTCGCTGAATTAACTGATATGTTTAAAGATATTAACTTTGAGGATGTAAGTATATTACATACATCTTCAGTAGAGGTATTTATATACTTGATAATATGAAAGAACTTGATGAAAATCTATGAAGATTTGTGATCTCTGACGTGATATGTCATTATTAATGTCAGCGCTGTAGCTAGGGCCCTTTTCGCCTGTGGCACGAGTGCAATTTTGAACGCCTAATAATTTTTTTTGCGCCATTTGAGGGCCAAATACAATTCGCTTTATATATAAATATTTTCCATTATATATACAAAAATTCTGCATTATATAAAAACAATGTCAATGATTGAAAATTTGTTGACACTTGATTGAAAACTTGCGCCTGACATGCTGTTATTTAATGATGGCTTTCAATCAATTGTATCCTATCTAACTATCCAGTGCCCTAGCAGTTCTCAGAATTGTTCCTTTGACATGCACCTGTTACATGACTGTGAAGTCTTTAAAAAGGAAATATACTATACTGTATCCAACGAGAGAATGGACTTGCACTCGAGCGAAAATTCGTCTGTTTTGGTCAGATCTCCGCCCCTTAGAACATTAGTTCAACGCCCTCAACGTCTTAATTGGCTCAGCAGGGCCGGCGCCTGGGTCCGATACCTACCTGGTACCTAATTATATAAAGTACCTACTACTGCCTACCTATTCACAGTTTGTATTTGTAGTCTCGCAAGTACGGTTATTTTAGTTGTGTTGTTTACGGTTGTGAAATAAGTTTTAAATCTATTATAAGAATGGCAGCAGCCAGAGACGAGATAAATCCACCATTATCGCCATACATTTATAATAAATTTATGTTAAATAAATAAAATGTTTTCATGTTTCCAAAATAAAATTTATTTCACCTACTTACGAATTTATTTCATCCAATGACGGTCCTGAGTAGCTCGTTACAGAGACCCTCCTCTTTAGTCGCCGATGCGCAAAGCAAGTCCATTCTCTCGTTGGATAGAGTATAGGTACCTACTTGTGTTTTTAAAAAAGCTGAAATTTTAAGTAAGCTTGATAATGGACAATTAGCGACACAACTAAACATTACGCTGTTGGAAAATTTACGAAGTGATAGGTACGAAATAAAAAAAATTTCAATTATTTTTTTTTCAGGTTCTGGAGTTAAGCGATGAAGATATTTAAAGTATTCAATACTTCCATATGGTATATTCCGCTACAAGTATCTGCCACACGTATATCTATGAATGATCAATATGTTTAATACAGTCTTTATTATAATTTATATTTGTCTTTAATAAAACTAATTGTTTAAAGTATTGTTGTATACAATTCCATATAATATGTATAGCAATACAATAATAAGCGATATAACATGAATGAACAACATTTTCATCACACCTGTATTTATTTTATATCAAACTTGTAACTTGTATCTGGCCTTCATAGCCACTAAGCAGCAAGTTAATCCTAGCTGCTGTGGATGCTCTGCACGCAGCATGCGTTGCTGATCATGAATGATCTAATTTCCATTTTCCAAAATGACGGAATAAATTGGTGATGAATATTTCGTCATCAATCATAAATCCCCGTAGTTCGAAAGTTTCTGCCTATTGCACATTATCCATTACGGAATATAAAAACGCTGCCAATATAAAATAAAACTAGTAGAAATTATAAAATGCATAACATTTAGATACTTATTTAAGGTGAAAAACAAAGTATGTACCAGAACCTACTTATTACGAAATAGGATTAGGTTGGGATAAGGATAATGTTATTAATGTTAGTTAGGATAAGGTTAAGATATGCGAATATATTAGAGAAAAAATTGTATAATACTATGATGAAAAATTCTCGTCTTGTAGCCGCCATCTTAAATAATTTTGTTATGACACAAAATTTGTGATCTGCTACCCCAAAAAACCTGAGACAGATTTTTAGTTGAATCAGACTGAAAACGGCAAAATTCAAATTGGAGTTTTTAATAAGTGACATTATTAGTAGGTAGGTATTACCAAATAACGAAATGTTCAAAAAGTGCGCAGCTTTATACTTTTTTGATTCTTGACCGCAAAACCCTATTGAATATTAAAATACCTACCTACATCCCCGATTGCATTTTATTTGCCTATTTTATTTTATATATTAGGTATGCTGAGCTTCAGAATCTACACAGAACGCTTTATTTGTAATACCTATTTGGTTTGAATTTGAAACATAAAACACGACTGACAAGAATTAATACTTAGGTACAATTTGAAATTTAAACTAATGTTACTAAGTTACTTGGTTTTAAACGCATGCGTGGACGTTACTGATACATGTGCGGATTATAATTTTGATACCACATTCTTTTTCCATGGTATACATTTCTGTAAGGTTTCCACATGCTGTTTATGCAAGCCTAAAATTACCTTCTGTTAAACCACCGATGCGACGCGATGGTCGCGATGCGAAATATTTCGGCCAATCGTTACAAAGCCGTGTTTACACTAAAAGAATACTTGTGAAAACCCGGAAATATTTTCCTTTGGGTATTATTACGAAATTATAAGTTTAAAAATGGTTCCATATTAAGACGCTTATTATATTTAAAGTATCATTTGTAAATTATGTGACGTTAAAAATTTAAAAATATCTAGAAATTGTAACTGTTATCGTGTGAAGTGTATTTTTCGGTTTGGAAGTTTTGCGGGAGAGGGCCAATGTAAATATTTGACATTCCAAGCATACCGAACTCGCAGGTTCGACCGAAATGTCAAATTCTTTTAACAGTTTTGCTTGTTAGTGTGTAATATAGTGCATAAAAAAGGAAAATCAAGCCGTTTTATCTTGTGAATAATTGCCAAAACATTTAAGTGTCTTAATACCACTAAAAGGTAAGTGGTTTATAATTGGGGGTTAAAAAACATGTGATAAGCTATTGATTTTAGGGGTGGTAGTATTTTACTGGGCTTTGTTTATTTATTTATTTTGCTTTTTGTATCTGAAATTTCAATAACAGGAGTTTTTTCAAACAAGATTTCATTAACCTAAAATAGTTGTAAATGTTTAATTATTAAGGGGTTGGTTTTTAAATTTCTTTTTAATGCGGGTTTATCGGTACGGTGTGACTGTATTTCTTTTATTTAAATAGACGCATATTGTTTACAGTCGGTATACAGCGCGTACTTGGCATATCTATGTTTTGTATTCGACCTAGTAAGTTTTTTTGTTGACAATTGCTGAATGGAATTTAAAATATTTTTATTATTGGGGTCACCCTGTTTTCCCCAATTTTTATACTAGATTGTTGAGCGTTGTACATTCCAATGTGTTCTTTGTAATTATTTATGTTCAAATTTACCGAAGTGTCTGTTAGAACTATTGTTTAGTGCATTTTTAAAATGAGTATTATGATAGTATTGTTTATTTTATTCACCGGATGATGTATCTATGATTAATGTAACTAATAGGTATGTTATATATATGATCCAGTACATCTACATAATTCCATGATCTTATCCTTTAAAATATTTTAATGGTTGTTGGAATGCGTGTATTATATTTTTATAAAGCTGCCAGATCGCCAGATGTATGCAGGCGCTGCATTTAGGTGATTGCGTGATTGGTAGAAAATACGATCTCCCCTGCAGATATGCTCGTATTACAGACAGAAGTTCGATCACGTTTCCTCTGAATCTTTTGACAATCAAGAATAAACCGAGGAATAAACGTTGTAATTATATTTTCGGTCAATTAAAATAGCTTCGTTTGCCAATAGTTGTGTTATTGTCATGTTATTATTTGGCAAGTTATCCAAACACAAAAAACATTAACACATTCTCTAACTCTGTTTCATTTGATTTAATAATAATAATAAGTGATGTTTGCCACTACTTGCCTTGCCAGGTGTTTTTTTGAGAACTTTGTACAAAAATGCCGGTAAAGTTCTTACTTCATTTATAAGCCATATTGTTAAAATTATCATGGAAATTTAACAATAAACATTAATTCTTTTTTATATTATATATTATACATTATATTGTATTTATGTGATGTTAATAGTTGCCTACTAGGTATAAAGAAATATAGATATAGGTACTAACAACTACTATATGCATTCCTCCAGACATTCCCGTTTGAATTGCTACAATAAAATCAGAAAGTAACTAACAGGAATAGATAACTAGTAAATAACAGGAATATTGATGCCCAATTTTTGAAAGTAAAAGTGTTCATATACCTACCTATCGCTCAGTTGACGTGACTAAAATTTATTGATCGCCATATTTTTTGTTCAAAATGCTTTAACGTTTGGATACAGGCATATACTTCTACCCCTTGCTGATGTAACTATTATATACGTTTCAAAGGTATTGGCGACGATGCGATTTACAAAGAAACGAGGGGATGAAAAATGGCGAAAAAAATTGAGGTCGTAGCTTGAATAATTATGTTGAAAGTTCTGCATGAATACTAACAGATAATTTTTTAAACTTGTCAAGTTTTGAGTTATTATATTATAGTATTTGGATGTCCATATCCGTATTATTGTCTTCCATTTCGCTGCTTCGCATGAGGCACGACGCAGTGCGACGGACGTATCACACAGGGATTGCCGATAAACAAACTTGAAAAGAAAGAACCTACTGTAACGATAGCTTCCGCGCCCGCATAGAGTTGGCGACTGGCTCAGCCAGCGGACGTCGATGCATTCAACAGCCGATGCATCAGAGAAGCTATGAGGGGAAGCTCTGCTTCCATGGGCTGCACGCGCCTGCCTGTATATATATATATATATATATATATATATATATATATATATATATATATATATATATATATATATATATATATATATATATATATATATATATATATATATATATATATATATATATATATATATATATATATATATATATATATATATATATATATATATATATATATATATATATATATATATATATATATATATATATATATATATATATATATATATATATATATATATATATATATATATATATATATATATATATATATATATATATATATATATATATATATATATATATATATATATATATATATATATATATATATATATATATATATATATATATATATATATATATATATATATATATATATATATATATATATACATATATATGCTAGAAAATATTGAATTACATATAAAATAGAATTCTGAAGCATTTAAAGAGGGAGAGGTATAGAAATTGCTTGCTTGGTCAACACTAAAATCATTTGTTGGATCTTATGTATTAATTGTTATTTCGAGAAAAATACCAATTTCCATCCTGGAATATATTTATTAGCTTTTAAGTTCTTTGCTATTCATATTTGTTTTGTGACAATAAATTTTGGGGATTTAGCAATTCATTGCATAAAGAAATAAGCAAATAGATGAATAATAAGGAAGACGCACTTACCAGTTGTATATCTGGACATATATACGGAAACGAACCACTTAGAAGTTGTACAAGTTCTTTCACCTTCATTGAGGATCTTCAGAGTGATGTAAATACGATTTGTTTTATTGATCATTTATACTTGAATTTAAATAGGTTTGTGTTCTCTGTGAATTTCAGGTCCATTGAAACTAATGTCACAAAATGTCACTGAAAGTGATGAAGTATTAATATTTTAAATTCAAGTATAAATGATCAATAAAACAGATCGTACATTACTCTGAAGATCCTCAATGAAAGTGCAAGAACTTGTACAACTTCTAAGTGGTTCGTTTCCGTATATATGTCCAGATATACAACTGGTAAGTGCGTCTTCCTTATTATTCATCTATTTGCTTATTTCTCTATGTAATGAATTGCTACAAACCCAAAATTTCTTTCACAAAACAAACATGAATATTAAAGAACTTAAAAGCTAATCTATATTTATTTTTAAATGACAATGGCGAATTGTTTACTTTACGCGGACGATATGAAAATATACACTACCATTACCAGTCCAGATGATTGCAATACCCTACAATTAGCATTAAACGAAATTGATATTTGGTGTTCACTGAACATTCTTCCATTAAATCCATCTAAATGTATCGTTATGTCCTTTTCTCTTAGACACGATGTTATCAAATATTATTATTTGATTGACGAAGTAATTCTGCAGAGACCCAATATTATCCGTGACCTTGGCATAATTCTCGATCCAAGCCTATAATTTTCTGCCCATACAAATGATATAGTAGAAGATAGTAGCCAGAAGCTTCAGATCTTTAGGTTTTGTGATACGAAATACTCGTCAATTTCAAAATTTGAATACTATCAAATTGTTATACTCGGCTCTTGTTAGACCTCAAGCTGAATATGCCTCCATTACGTGGTGTCCCCCACTTCAATATTCATATTCGCAACTTAAAGAGGACCCAAAGACGTTTTCTAGAGTATCTTAGTTACAGGGCAGATAATACTTATCCAGCGATGGGATTTTCGCAAGATGAATTACGTTCTAGACACTTATTTAACTCGTTAGAGAATCGCGGCATTATTGATCAGGTAGTTGTTTTCCTTCGATAAACAAATTATATTGATTGCGATAATATATTCGCTCAACTATTTTTTTCCTCGAATATCTGCACGACAATCTCTTACATTTTACCTACCCACGCCTCGTATCAACATAATGAAGTTTTCACCGCTTCAACAAATTTAATGTGCCATAATTATAATTTATTGCAAAATAAATTTGATTTGTTCAAGTGCAATGTGGCTTTGATAAAAAGTTTAAAATTGTAGATTGTTTTACTTACTATTTCTGTATTTTAATTTGTATTATCATATATTGTCAATACGAGAATGTGCATTTATGTTATTGTGATCTTTTTGTTGTTGTCTTTTTAATTCTTGTATCTGTATTCTATCCATTCAATAATAAAATTGGTGTTTACTGTGGAATGGTGTATGTTAAATAGATAAATAGATAAATATAATAAATAAACGTTACTTAGTTTTATCGATATTATTAATTACAAACGGTTTATTTTGGGTTTTATTAACCTCACCACAATACAGAACTATGCCAAAAAATTATCTCTTCATGACTTTTTGCAAGGTAACACTACATGTTTCTAGTGAGCGGCATTACTCCAGCAAGCATTTCGCTCAATATAATTTACTCACGGGCCAGTTAAGAAAAGATAAAATTAAAAAAACTCATTACCGATTTAGGGAAACAGCAACAAATGTTCCATTCACAAAAATCAAATCTAGACAATGTTGTTAAAGCTAGTTTTATAATTAGATCCAAAATAGCGAAAACTTCGAAGTCATTTTCTGAGGAACAGTTTGTTAAAGAGTGCCTAGTAGATGTTGCAGAACTTTTGTGCCCAGAGAAGAAGACTGTTGTTGTTCGACGTATAGATATGATGGTTAGTGATATCAAAAAAACATTGACCGGTAGATTGGCTGATTTGCAAGCATTTTCGATTACTTTGGATGAGAGTACAGATTTATCTGACACCGCCCGTTTAGCTATTTTATACGAGGTGTTGATGAATAATTTGCAGTGACAGAGGCTTTACGGCCGCTACAAGGGACCACTACTGGAAAAGATATTTTTACAGAGGTGCAAAGTACTTTGGAGCAATATAGTTTGCAGTGGTGTAAATTAGTTGGAGTGTGCACAGATGGTGCGCCTTCAATGGTCGGTTCACGAAAAGGTTTTATCGAAATTCTGAAGGAAAGAGCAACCGCTATGAATGTGCAAGAATGTGATTTAATAATTCTGCATTGTATTATTCACCAACAAAACTTGTGCTCTAAGTCCATTCGACCGAATGTTAAGGATGTGGTAATAAATACCATTAATTTCATTAGATCCCGCGGTCTTAACGCATTTTTGGATGAACTCTCTACAGAACACCATGATATTATTGCGTAGTAAGGTAGCTAAGCAAAGGTAAAATGCTAAAAAGGTTTTAGGACCTTAGAAAAGAAATAGCTGATTTTATGGAAATGAAAGAGGAAACATTGCCCCAAATTTGTGAATCAACATGGCTTTGTAACTTGGCATTCCTGGTAGACATGGAAGGATACTTAAACGACCTGAACTGGAAGCTTCAATCAGCTGTTCATCTTAAAGCTTTTGAAAACAAAGTACGCTTGTGGGAAACACAAATGAGAAGTAAAAACTGTTTTCATTTTTTAACATTATCCAGTCACGAAAACATTGAATACGGTCGCTATGCTGATGAGCTGGCGATGAACACAATAAAATAATAATGAGTCCTTAATAATTAAATTAATTATTTTCGATTAAAAAAAAATGGCGGCTGTCGACGGCGCCTCCTTCTGACTATTGGCGCCTCCTTCTGACTATTGGCGCCCCTAGGCTGTAGCCTATATCGCCATGTGGGTAATCCGACACTGTTCCTATACCTATACAACATGGAAACCGTTTACAGACTGCACTGTAAGTGTGGAATTTGTAAACATATCTAAATTTCTGTAGCGGAAATAAAAACCTTTCAATTATACATCAGTATAAACAACTTGCAATATATTTATTGTGTTATACAGTATATTGTATTTATGTCCCCGAAGTATTTATCCGTGTACCTACCTACGTATATACATAAACAATACTTGAATGTTAAAGTTAAATAGAAAGAGGAAACGCTTTTATCAACTGTTCTGAATTCGAAAAATATTGTCATAATTTCTGGCCCGACAAATATAAATAGCAAAAGTTATGTTTGTTGTGATAAACGCGCATTCCATTTCAGATAGTACCAAAAAATATGGAGGGCGGAGAATCTCCCTTGGACGTCCTCTCCCGAGCAGCTACTATGGTACAAGAAAATCAAACACTTTCAGCTTCTGGTAAGTAACATTTTCAGTTCTACACAGAGAAAAAAATATTCTTGTTATCTTTTTAAATGCCATTGGGATTGGGGGAATAGATTAATTCATAGATAGATACATAGATAAATTAATACATAACAGTAGCACATAATATATAGCACATAATATATAATATAAAACATCTTCTATATTGCAATAATAACATAAAGTACGATAAATAATAATGTGTAAAAGTGAAAGAAACGCCGTAATAACAGAAATCTGTACATGGTAAATTACAGGGTCGACCAAACCAAATCACGAACGATAGTATGCATAAATAGTTGTTAGGAATATTTTGTAACATTAGCTGGGTCATTAAAAGCCCCCACAAATTAACAAAAAACTATTTTGATTTGTTTTTAGAATCGGCCGAAATAAAGTTTTTAATATTCTACGTAAAGAAATAAAAGGAAGAATTTATTTTATTTTTACAAGCTTTGTATGTAAGTATGTTTTCGGGTCAAATCTTGCAACTGAATTTTAAAGCAGTTATTCTCAACCGATTGAGCTGAAATTTTGCATGCACGTTTAGTTTGGATGACAATGCACGGTTATCGAAGTGACGTCATTCTCAATCCAATATGGCGGACCGCCCAAGATGGCGGACTTGTTATTTTTTATGCACTTTCATGAGGGTATCAAATATGGGTATCAAACTCCCAAAGATGTTTTCTTTATGCACTTCCCATGACATGGATATCAAATGAGAGGGTTTGTTGAGAAGAATACAAAAATAAAATGACGTCACTCTAAATCCAATATGACGGACTCCCAAAGATGGTGAATTTAGGTATTCTTTATTTAGATCTAAGTATATGTTTTAGTTTAATTGTGAAGTGCAGTAGAATGTGAATTTAAATAAATATAATAAACGCCTTTACCTGAACTATAATATTATGGTATATTATAAAGAAATAAAATTACACATCAAAATAAGGATGTGCGTGTATCTAATAATATAACAATATACCAAACTATCAGTAATTACGAAATATGAACAAAAGGTCTGCTTCATTCTGATATTTCATAATTTGGTTCACTCTGTAAACACGAGAGCTGATGTTATGCCGCCATCTATGTATGAATAGTAAAATCATCGACGAGCTCATGTCCATATTTATAGCAGGTACCTACGAAGTAGCCGAAGTTTCAATAGATATTAAATAAATGCCCAAAGGATGCGCACCCGCGCCATCTTTTGGGATTTATGACATTAGTCCTTCTGATGACCGTCTTAATGTCATCATAATGTCATAAAAAAACGCGATTTGAATTTGGAATTTGGACCGACACCCTGATATAGGGTTTAAATGAAAGATCTTAACGTATATAGTAAGACATTAAGAAAGTTACAATGGGCGAGATACGCGTCATGGTTTTTTATTTCAAGATAATTTGGCAAACGGTACTTTTTTCACTTTTCTCTCAATAATTGAAAAAGTAATGATGTAGAGATAAAAAAAAATCATAACGAAAGTTGTTCAGCTGATGATTAAGAATAAGTAAGAATTAAGAAAAGATTAAGCTGATAAGTAAGAATTGTAATCGGTAGGTAACAGTATCTTACAGCATGCCAATTTTCAGAATTTGCTCGAGCGGATTTTTATGCGCGTGATATTTATGATTTTTATCTCCTAACATTTAGGGGTTCTAATGCATATTGAATTTATGTTATTTAGTAGTTTTAATGATTTAACTAAAAAAATGAGAAATTATTTTAGGTTTACAGTTTATGTAGGTGGAATCCACTAAAAAAAAGATGATTCGTAAAATTCCTCCGAGAGTACTCCGTCACTGGTGAGATTAAATATACATGCCGACTGAACTATTCACAAAAATCTATTGGTTTGGCATGTAGTCCAGAGGTCAGGTAGTTTAACCTTGAAATAATTCAGGGAGATTTGATTTTAGGTTTTTTTGATAGGATTTTGGGTCGTAAATAAAAAACAATGTTGCAACCTTGAACTCGATTTGGTAATGTCATTTTCTTTGGGGTATACTTGTAAAAAAAGGTTTTGATAAAATATCTCAAAGGTGGTGCATCCTAAGACACAAAATACGTTATTTCTCGTAGTTCTGCGAGATATTCGCGATTATGGTGATATGTAATAGATGGTATTGGCCTTTTCCGATTTTTGTAAAACCAATATTAGACCCTCTCGCGATGAACGCCACTGGCTAGGAATTTTTACAGTATTTTTTGCGGACTCCCCGAGGTCGATTTGGGGGTAGGCAATTTAATTTTGTTTTACTAATATAGTAAAAATACGTTGTAAATCAGTTTATTTAATTAAAAAAAATATATTGCTCCGAAAAAGGTTGCTTTAAAACGCACGCAAAAAATCAATGACGTATGTGATGTCACAATAATTTACTTGTCGCTTGAACTAGAATTATTTCCAGGTCCAGGCATCTTTTGTCCACCTGACGACTGGATTAATATTGAATGATAATATTATTACTAAAGCAGCCGTGGTTACCAAATATTCCACATGACGTTTTGCGTCATGTCAGTTTTATAAATATTTTCTCCCCTTGGGGCCCGTTATCCAATTACCATCTAAGGCTACACCGTCTTAAAATTTTCCAATAACTAGAGGATTGTCAGGGTAGATGCAGTGTCTGGTAGGAAGAAGAATGCAGTTTCATGGAATATAATTTGATGATATGTTTGCAGCTATTTAATGGTGGTGGCATCGATCATTGAAAAAATCTTTTGATAACGGGTCGAATCTTCAAAATCTGAAAATGAGAGATGAAATCGGCATTATACTTGTAATAGCAGCTATTATTATACTAGTAAAATATATATAATTACTTTTCAACAAACAAATAAAATGAACTCTAATGAACTGTCATGAATCCTTGGCTGCTTTTAAAATAAACATCTTTACCCAGTACTTTATCGTCTATTAATTAACATTAAAGAAATTATGTATATCTAAATGACCGTTTTTGGTTTTTATTACTAAGAAACTGATAATACATAGTTAGTAAAATGATATACCAGGATCAAATTCTTGACAAGAGTTATCACGAAGATAAGATAACTAACTTTCTTCCGGAAACGGATACTGGATACGGAAACGGATACGGATGGGATAACGGATTTAAATCAAGTTCTTTAACATAAATAGTTTTTGTTTTTTGTTTATCTAAAAAAATTATTAACAAAGAAAATTAATCTTCATCTGATGTACTTCCATCTTGTTCTTGTACATATTCGGTAATACAACTTGGGGTTTGTACATTGGTCGCAATATTGGTACACGTTGATGTTGAGTAAGCCATACACGTGCATGATTCAATACAAGTTATACCACTTTTTCTGCAGGAACATTGTGCTGCACAACGTATAAAAAAATATAGTTTGTACTCATAATGAATCGCTAGAAATAATAATAATATTACCTTTTTTACAGTGGCTTGTCTTGAAATTTTTTTTATGTTCCGGAACTTTCGGAAGTGTGGATAATATAGGGGATACTTTGTTAACGATTGTCCAACCGTTATCCACTATATGTGGCAATTGAGGTTTGGAAATGAGGGCATTTAACCATACTTTAGTTTGATAGTGGACCCGTTTTGAATGCTGTTTTAAACTATCTTTTGTAGGAGGCAGATTGTTTATGGCTTTGGAACTCGCCATTTTTCCACGTAAAATATAAAGTATTGATACACCTTATATCATCTCTGTCTGTGTGTAATTTTATCATAAACTAGTGTATTTTTTCAAAGAGTTTGTCATTAAAATCTAACACCCCAACATGATCTAATAGATTATGGTGTTGCAAATAAATTTTCCATCCCAATTTGTTTCCGGTACCCACATTCCGGTAACTGACTGATAGTGTCGCATCCAGTGAGACAATGAATTGCTGGTAAATTTTTCAATAGTTCAGACCCTAATGTAAGTGCATGCACGGGAATAAAACGGATATTGTCTTTGTATCGACTTTCATCCAAACTTCGTCGGTAAATCGATCTTTAAAGCAACTAAGGAGCAACAGTACATATCATATCAGTATCGTTACAATTAATGATGCATCTTGTATATTGTATACCATTCTTCTTTGGCTGATAAAATATGCAACAAAATTCGAGTATCCGCTTCCTCGTATGTGGACTCTAGTATATCTGTTTTCATATTGTAATTGGATTTGTATTCAGAAATATTTTTAAATCCACCACTGGTTAGAAACTTTATGTTTATATTAAGTGAATGCTCATACAAGGCATTTGATAAAAATTGTGGCAGTTGTCTTTTATTAAAAACCGAATGAATAAATGAGTGTCATTGCTGAGTTATAGATGAGGTTTAGATCTTGTGCCATCTTTAATTTATATGTCCTGGTAATTGTCCTGATACTGGCGTTATACAGCTAGAAGGCACGAAACTCGCGCGCTCTTTAGAATGAGCATTTTACCAAATGAGGCGCAAATAGAAAAATCATTATCTCACGAATGGTTAACGCTAGAGTCTTCGTTTTTTTTAATACACATTTTCAATTTATCAGCTATATTTCATTCGATATATGTATATAGGGAAAAATAATACTTCTTATAGTTGTCCACATGTCGCAATTTTCAATACATATTTCATGAATTTTCAGTTTGGAATTCATTTTGGAAAAAATGATAAATATTTTTAAAACTTAGTAGACACTATCGGAAGCGCTGTAGTATTTTGTAATATAATATTTTGTAATATATATATAAATTGTTATTTACCTATTGGAGTATATATATATATATATATATATATATATATATATATATATATATATATATATATATATATATATATATATATATATATATATATATATAATATATATATATAAATTGTTATTTACCTATTGGAGTATATATATATATATATATATATATATATATATATATTATATATATATATATAATATATATATATATATATATATATATATTATATATATATATATATATATATATATATATATATATATATATATATAAATATATATATATATATATATATATATATATATATATAAATTATATATATATATATATATATATATATATATAAATAAATTATATATATATATATATATATATATATATATATATATATATATATATATATAAATAAATTATATATATATATATATATATATAAATAAATTATATATATATATATATATATATATATATATATATATATATATAAATAAATTATATATATATATATATATATAAATAAATTATATATATATATATATATATATAATATATATATATATATATATATAATATAAATATATATATATATATATATATATATATATATTTATATATATATATATATATATATATATATATATATATATATATATATATATAAATAAATTATATATATATATATATATATATATATATATATATATAATAAATATATATATATATATATATATATATATATATATATTATATATATATATATATATATATAAATAAATTATATATATATATATATATATATATATATATATATATATATATATATATATATATATATATATATATATATATATATATATATATATATATATTATATATATATATATATATATATATATATATATATATATATATATATATATATATAT
>CAXKVY010003425.1:0-36003 GCA_964058915.1 Tetropium fuscum | reverse complement strand
ACGCGCGTGTGTACACCTACGCAACCTACCACATACTGAAGAGGTGATGACACGAACCGTGCGCTGTGTACTCTTGCGTAACCTACCGCAGATACTAAACAGATGATTATACGAAGCGCGCGCTGGGAAGTTATGTGTTCACGAGTTATCTCGTGATTGGGGGTCACGAGCGAAATTGTGTTAGGAGACGCACGACCACGAGATATCTGGTACGCGTTTTTGTCCCCAAAAAAACTGTAAAATGTGGGACAAAATGTAAAAAACAATGTTTTCCTAGATATTTTGATTCAATATTTTGCTATTCTTGTCGTGGCATCGTCGGACCCATTCTCTCGATTGAGGCGTGGCAGTCAACGTGTATTAACTAAATCTATCACTGAATACTTTCGCCACATTTGACAGTACATTTATATATAAGTACTTACATTTAAGTAAAGCCGCAGATCCCTGATAGTTTAATATTGATTTTTGTGACTACACACGTGTACGTTTGAGCCTACACTAGGTTAGATATACTTATGTTGTTTTATGTTAGGTCTTCATGTGTATACCACCATATTTGGGGATATTTGGTGTGTGGATATGAAATTTAACTTTAAATACTTACATTTATCCATTAACGCTATGCAATTTTTAGAATAAATAAATATTAGTGTTGTGTTCTTTTCACCAAAATTACAGTAAATTCTGAGGGTATTTTAGATACCCAGTATAGTTGGAAACCATTTGACGTAGTTGCGTAACTCTCAGTGACGTCCACGGGTAACTCATAGCTGCGATACCCACCTTACGAACCTACTAAACTATTTCTTTTTTTATTAAACTGAGATGGCTTAGGCAAACTTTTGTTGCCCGCGTTAACGCTGTTGAATTATACGTAGGAGGGTAACAAATTTGGCGCCCAACGTGGGGCCAAATTTGTGACCCTCATTAACGTAACACGTTAATTAAAGCAACAATATATTTTATATTGTTGCTTTATTGTGAAAATTTCAAATCTTTCTGAAAGATTTGTACCTTTTTCTGCAAAATTAGCAAGACGCATAAGACAAACAACAAATTTGATAACACTATGGTAGATATAAGGTGCTCGGTTGACCCTGTGCACAAGGTAAAAGCTGGCTGAAAAAAAACAGGCATATGTTTAACACCGTGTATAACTAAGTTTTCTACCTTCATCTTAAATAGGTAGATGAAGCAAAGAAAATTTCCCTTAAAGCGCTGAAAACCCGATGCAAATTCATAATTTTTTTACAGTTTTTCATCGCAACTTCATGCATATCAAAATTACAGGTATAATTCTAGGGTCGGCTTAAAAAGTTGCTCCGTTCCGAATTTATCTCGGAATAATACAAGTAGTACGTGAGGCAATATTCGGCTGAAGATACCTATCCACTGTAGATATTTCGCATTAAAGGCTGATTTAATTAAAATATTTGTATCAAGTATGCCTCGATTATGAGTATACAGTTTCAAAGTGTTTTCGAAGCCCCTGCAAAATTAACTAGTAAACTTGACATAATAGGTTTATAGCTAGGTAAATTTCATTCACAATTTATTGTAGCTTCGCACTTTGTAGTGTTTATTTAATGCGGTTTATGCGAACCCGAGTTTATTAAATTTATTATGACTGATTACAAAGTCGTATCTCACAAACTGTCGGGAAATTATTGTAGCCAAATTTAGCAAACATGCTAATCAAATTTGCCGGGGGGGATTAAAGAGTTGTTGTTATACCTCTCATAATAAACGCAGACACTGTTTACGTATACAATTTAGTAGAACAAAGTGGTCTTTATAAACCCCTATGAGCCTAGTAAAGTCTGCATTTAAAAAAAAAATCACGTGGCAATTATAAGAAAAATATCCGGGTGGTTAATTTTGTCTTTCATGTGCCCATATTAGGAGCAGACTTGCAAAATGCTTTCTGTACTAAATTGTAAAACTTGAAGAAATGGGATTAACAATAATTAAAAAACTTGGAAAGCCATTTCATTATAAACGCAGATATTGTTTACGTATACAATTTAATAGAACAAAGTGGTTTTTATAAACCTCTATAGAGCCCATGATGGAGCGGATAGAACGTCGTAGCTCATTAAGAAAAATTTCGAAGTAGGGAAAAATATGGGATCATAACCATCTTGTTGAAAAATGTTCAACGCATCAGAATCTCTTTTTACGAGAAGTTTGGGTGGTATTGAAAAAAATATGAAATTCACTGATGTACTATTTTTGGTGCATCCATAACCCTTAACTTCAGTGCCGTAACTAGGTGAAAATAACAATCCAATTTGCCATTGGATATATCCCAAGCTACCTTGAAAATTCAGGTAAATCGACCTTGCATAAGTGGAAGTGCTTCGCCCTTCATATCACGCCCCACTTAAATAAAAGTTTGTTTTATTTTTATATATAATAGTTTTTATTTATTTCTTAAGTTTATATTTTGTTTTTATATATAATAGTTTTTATTTCTTTCGCAATGGTATGGAACGAGTATATAACTAGCACTTTATGTAGCACTTTCAATTTTAGTTATAGTTATTTTTTTGCGAGCGGAACACGGAATATTTGAGAAAGTTCCGACTTCAGTAGTACTTACCTTTTTTTTTCACTATATGGATATAATTTTTGTTTTACCATGTTTGGCAGAATTGAAACAATACCAATATATGCCCTCGCATAACATATGGTCGCGTTTCAAAAAAAAGTTTTTAGAAGACACGGCGTTATAAAACTTGCTCTCGAAACTTTATTTTTCTCCGAGCTGTTCTCCTCACTGGGAGTATGAGAGACAGCGAATTATCGATACGGACGCGCATTGGAAAAGGAGCGCATTATATCATCTACTTATAATTCAATTGACATGATTTGCAACATACAGTGTCTTGACTTGATCAGTTTGTTAGCGACTTTTATTACTTGCCTTCCGACGTACATCTACATGAATTTACATTTGATATTGAGTGTGTGTTCGATTACTAAGGTAAGTAAAGTTATCTATACAGAAATGAGTTAATATTATTATCGTGAAGTTCAAATCTTGGAGTTACGAAGAGTTATGAAACTATTATTTATTTATATTTAAGAAAACAAATAACAAAGGGGCATTTCTGATATGCGAGAATAGACTTGATGATCAATCACTTGGACCAATAATTAAAAGATCTTGATCTACTGACATTAGTTCTCTGTTAAATTCTGTGGAAGACAGAAGAGATGATCATAAAAACTTGCTTGAATCAATGAAACACATGTTTACCTATTATCTGATATGCTTTAAAAACTACACCAGTTCCCATAATGCACAGGATGTCTATCAAGAGCTAATTTATTCGTCGTCTCAGATTCCTTAGCTAGCAGCAGTGTTATCAAAGTAACAGAAAGACGATTACTGAAAAGAAAGCATGAAATATTCGACATACGAAACATGTGTTTTATCTGCAGAAATATAACTGGCGAAAAAACCAGAGCAAAGGTTTTGGAAGCAGCGTCTTTGCATCAAGACTGCGATGTAACTGCATCGAGGGAACTGTATACTGATCTATTTGCGTATGATGCGAAGCATCATCAGTCATTGCATCAGCAAAAGAAACTTAATATACTTCTAAACCGCAGCTGCACACTCAATCTGCAGAAATATCTTCGCAAGAAAACGTCAGCTTGGATATGGGTCTTGAAACTTGTGACAACAAGACACAAAGGTCAGTAACTAAGTAAAATACCTAGGTAAGTTGCATGCTACAAAAAAAGTTGCATGCTAGTAAGTCATGCTAGTAAGTCATGCTAGCCATAACATCTCCTCGTATCATTTTGAAGTTGTCATCAAACTGAAAAGATTTTAAGTGACCAGTTTAGTCTGTTCTCGCCACGTTTAAAATATCTTAAATCGTGTATGAAAAAAAAATCACTTAGGTATGGCTCCGAGTTTGATTATCTACTCCATTTTTAGCCATTATCTACCCAACAATCAAAATGAAACCATTATGTAAAGGACTCTTGGACAATCAAAACATTTATTGATACAATAGAACTTAATAACCAAGAAAAACTTTTCTCTTTAGATATAATTTCACTATATACCAATATATCAATAGACCTTGTAAAAAATATAACAAATAAACGTTGGAACGAAATAAAAAATTATACTTCATTACCAATAGAAGAGTTATTATGTGCCTTGGGACACATTAAATTGCACATTTTTGCAATGCAATAATACATATTATAAACAAACATATGGCTGTGCAATGGGTTCACCAATATTCGGTACAATCGCAGATTTAGTACTAGAAGTTTTAGAAAAAAAAATAATTCCAACATTAAACTAGAAAATACAATTTTTCAAACGTTATGTTGATGATTTCATAACTGCATTTAAAATTGAACATAACAATTCGATTCTAAATAAATTTAATAGTTACCATCCAAAACTACAGTTTACAATTGAAAACGAATCAGAAAAAAAGATAAATTTCATAGACTTCTTATCTAGAACTCTTATAAATAATAAAATTGAAATATTAACAAAATGGAATACAAAAACATGTTTGTGATGAAAACTGCAAAATGTTAAAAAAATCAAAATAAAATAAGTTTAAAACACGAATAGAAATACAAATTCAGCGATGTTGCCACAAATATTGCTATTTTCTAAATTAACACAATGAGATCATAATTATTATGTAAGAAACTGTTATTAAATAAGTTTATCCAAAGCTCCACAGTACATCTTAGTTTAAATCGGTTTCTTATTACTTTAATGATAGGTATTTCATTCTTACTAAAATATATTTTTATGTAAATTTTACAATCCTGTATAATAACTGTCATAACTTACCATCCGACAGCATCGCAAAATTCAACGATCATGTCAAACCCCTTCCACTCTGAATCATTGGATCATGCAACAACTTACGATTTTTATACAAATATCGCCTTCAAAAATTTGTAATATTTTTATTTTGATGTTGTTTAATTAATTTTTGAACACTCTCAGTCAATTAAATTATCAAAAAATTATTTATTCAACTTATTACACTAACAGACTTTCTATCAAGTCTACTTTCTATCACGACAACAATATATTAATTTTTAAAATAGGTACCCGCGCCAATTTGAGATCCTAATCTAACTAATGTGGTCAATTATACAAATTTTAATTTTTATGTACCTATAAAATAATATTGGCAGCTGAAGCTTCTGTTTCTGCTGACATATGGGCGGACATATTTGGGCGGTTTCCCTATTTACCCAATAATTTTAAAAGCATCTAAATAGACTCATAGCTACTTATTACTCATTCGATAATAACCGGTTCCAATTACATTTTGTTTGGACTATAAATAAATCGCCCACTTACGCAAAGCGGCATATGATTATCTTATTTTACCAGATTGACGTCTTCTCTGTTACAAAAATCCATCTCTTTGCACCTCTGGTAGTGACACGAGGTTCACTATTATTGGAAACATGCAAATTTCCTGCCCGTGTCTTCAACAGCAGGTGCATCCTATATCGATTTACGAATCCAGTCCTCTACTACATACACTTCACCGAGTATATGCACATCCGAAAAGCGCACTTTTCAACCGTTTCTTTCAACATCTCACATACATTCGAACTCACATGCAGCCCTCACGTTGAAAAACCGATAAACCCTTACGCTGATTTCCGACAGAAATATTGTTTTGGGCGGACATGATTGAATGGTAATTAAACTTCAAGCACACTTGAAGTCCTCCCGTCCTGAAAAGCTCGTGCAAACGGTTTTATTGCAAAACAAAATAATGCCGAACCGGAAGGGCTCGGGGAATACGTAGCTGTAAGAGCCGACGAATAAATATAGGAGAAAGGATTTCCATGTATGTTATGCAGGATGCGACGAGAAAGAGAAGCGATAAATTCAGGATGCGGGATCTGTTGTTTTACGCACAGAAATTTTTACCCACATTAGAGATGCTGTTAGGACTTTTTTCATATACTGGAGCAATTTGGAATTGTAATACATGTACTAGTTTTATATATATATATATATATATATATATATATATATATATATATATATATATATATATATATATATATATATATATATATATATATATATATATATATATATATATATATATATGCAATGGTTTGTAGCATTTCATTACATAGAGAAATAAGCAAATAGACGAATAATAAGCAAGATACACTTACCAGTCCTATATCTGGACATACACACGAAAACGAACCACTTAGAAGTTGTACTAGTTCTTTCACCTTCATTGAGGATCTTCAGAGTGGTGTATGACTTGTTTCATTGATCATTTATACTTGAATTTAAAATATTAATACTCCAACGCAGTGACGTTTCATGACATCAGTTTTTGACGGAACCCAAATTCTTAGAATAGACAAACCTACTCTACTATTTATATTTGTTCTATTTGAACATATTATATATAAAAGCATTAGGCATTAGTTATCCAGAAGATGTTAAACTTTAGAATGCATAAAATATTGTAGAACCTATTGAAAACAACTACTTTCTTAGCTATGTGCTACAAAATATTGAATTATATATACAATAGAATTCTGAAGCATTCAAATAGGGAGTGATACAGAAATTGCTTGCATAGTCAAAACTAAAATCATTTGTTGATCTTATGTATTAATTGTTTTTTTAGAAAATTCGAAAAAAATCCAATTTTCACCCTGGATATATTTATTAGCTTTGAAGTTCTTTGCTATTCATATTTGTTTTGTGAAAAGTAATCTTGGAATTGTAGTATATATATATATATATATATATATATATATATATATATATATATATATATATATATATATATATATATATATATATATATATATATATATATATATATATATATATATATACATATATATATATATATATATATATATATATATATATATATATATATATATATATATATATATATGCAATGGTTTGTAGCATTTCATTACATAGAGAAATAAGCAGATAGACGAATAATAAGGAAGATACACTTACCAGTCCTATATCTGGACATACACACGGAAACGTATATTGCCAGATATATAAAAAAAAGGATGAAAAAAAATACTTAGATGCCATACATATTAACAGAGCCTTATAAGACCGACTACTGCAGAAAGAGAGTACCTACATGCAAAATGGATAGAGAGGAAATGAGCTAGCCAGGTAATAAAAATAGTAAATGTATAAGTATAGTACACCAATAAAAATTATACATATTAAATCAGATTACATAAATATTTGGCGTTCAACCTGAGTTTCAAAGAATAATAAACACAAAATAAAAAAAATCTCCATTCAAAAATTAACTTTAACTCAAGAACAATTTAACACATTTATTTATAACAAATTTAACGATTATGCTACTATCGATATCGACAATCAAAATGGAACATTGTATGATGGGTATAAGAAAATGATAGTAAATGAAATATTGTAAAAATCTATCTACTACGTAACCTAATATAAATTAAGAAGATACCTTAATTTTGTCTAACGTTGCCTCTTTATGCTTTTAGTTTCATAACTTTGCTCTTGTAAGGCTATTTAATAATAATAATAATAATAATAGTAATAATAATAATATATATTATTATTATTACTATTATTACAGAATAGCAGGGGGGGTCACTCAACAGCTCACAGACCTTCGGTGAGTAGCGCCACCACTTACCCTAGCGACGGTGCGAATCGGACCGGTAGCTCAGGCGCACCCGAGGGGATTCGCTAGATTCCCCTGATACCGGCCGGGGGTGGCCAGGTTAACCTCCTTGCCACCCCTATACTCGGTTCCCAGGCCCCGAGGAAGAGGCCCCCACAATCGACCCCTCCCGGATGGGGGTCATAGGCAAGGTGGTGCAATAATGCAAGGGGGTCATAGTGCAAGGTGGTGGTGGCAATAATAATAGTATTAATATTATTATTAATAATTCTGTTATTCTGTTAAAATAGTGGTTCTTATTATTGGCTCTCTCGGAGATATGTGACAATCATTACTCTCAGAATTAAGAATCATCCCAGCATGCCGTCAATCGGCAGAAGTCATCGCTGGGAAGATGCAGAAGGCCGTCATACTTGGCTCGTTGCGTCTACTCAGAACACATGAATTGCGATCTCAATGACCGCTTACCCCGCGGACGTGGGGAGTTGTCGTTGAGTAACGAGCTGGATGGACTCTCTGAACTAGTCGGAGGCCAGGGGGGACTACCAGCACACACAAAAAAAAATAATAATAATAACAATAATAATAATATGTCTTTATTTATTGCTAAAATAACAATTATATATATATATATATATATATATATATATATATATATATATATATATATATATATATATATATATATATATATATATATATATATATATGATTTGATATTTAAAAGATTTGATATTATTCTTCAGCATAGTCCATATATCGGGTTTCTCTGCAATTCAATAAATCTTTTAATCCTCTTCTGTCCTTATTTCTATCTACAATCTGCTTTTCTTATTTCACTCAGGAATCTCTTTTTTTTTAATTATTATTTTTTCATTTGGCCCCTCATTTTTCCTGAATTTCTTGATTTGTTTTTATAATACTACTATTAATACTATTTTCTATACTATATGTCTATGCTATGCACTTTCTCACTTTAGTTGTAGAGTTCATCTCTTATACAATATGATTATTTATAGATATATTTAGATATAATATCAACAATTCATACTTTTCTATATATGACATAAAAGAATCGTTGTATTATATTACGTGTACTGTCCTAACCTATGATTTAAGATAATGGTAAATCGTACAAAGTCTATTTTCATCTTAATTTATATAGAATATCAGATTTCCAGATAAATAACCATGCTAACTTAATAAAAATCATTTTAATAACTTTTTTGTGGCAAATTAGTGAGAAGGCAGATACGAGGGTTATTTCCCCAAAAGCGTTGTTGGGCGAACTCGTTAACAGCCCGCAATCGCCTACTGAATCGTATTAATTAAAAAATTAATAGCCTGACTCGAAAGCGATTACCCAGGGAAATCACTTTGATTCAGGCAGAGGTTCATCATATTCCATCTTTACCGTTACCATCTATAAAAAAATGGGTTTCTGTTAAGGCAACACGCAAAGATGCATGTCGCATAATTATGGAAAGAGAATAGTAAGTATTTATGTATACCAATTTATCTACTTTTACACAGCATATTTCACAGTAGTTTGACAGCATATTTCACAGTAGAAAAATAGGTTGATGTTGTTTATACCGTTTTAAAGGCTTTGAAAGTTTCTCATAATATACTGTCACAGCAATTATCCTTATTTGGAGTTTCTCCTGAAATTACAAGCTCAATTATGTCTTATTTAAATAATCAGAATTATATTAATTAGATCTTACACGTTAATTTCAACATTAGAAGTACCACAGGGCTCGAACTTAAGGCCTGTATTATTTTTGCTATTTACTTCTGATATCTACGAGGGTATTAGCTCACAAAAGTTGCTTTCTGCTGATAACATGATTAAGGAGATAAAGACCTTACATTATTGCAAGTTACTGCTGACTGGATGTAGCATAGTAGATGTTTTAGGGGGAATATATTTGACATTCAAGGGGTATTGATATGTTCACCCCCAAAACCCCTAGCAACTCCAATTTTAAAATCTCAAAGAGAAATACCCCACATGTTACACATTATTTGAGGCATTTTCATTATGAATACAGCGGTGCAACATTTTTGGTAATTGGTTGAGACTTTACAAAATTATTCAAATTACACAATTTATTAACTACGTAAATTACAATAAATTATTAGTGTTATCAGTTTCCTAAATATATGGCCTAAAATACGTGATTTTAGATGCTTCAAACAGAGAAAGAAGAGAACCCCCTAAATTATAAGCATGATTACTTGAAGACGTAAAACCATACGGTACGAAAAGCGTTCTATAGCGGATGCGGGCTGGAGAGGGATCGCATCAATTTTCTTTCCGAATCTGTCTATAACTCAGCGCTGCATTATTGTAGGCAAGGGGATTCCCCAATAATTGATCACGAATGCTGAATAGGCTCCCGGGATTTTGTGTTTTACCGAAATGACATTTTAATGGTTTTACAAAACATACAGGAAGTATGCATTATGTGCTCGACTCAAGCTTAAGTTTTTCTAACATTTTATCAGCCCTATTAAATATTTATTCGGATATTTAGAAGTTTCGACGGCGGCATATCGATTTCATATCTTCCGAAAGTTGGGCAGTATGCGAAGTGCTACGAAAAAACGCGTTAGTAAACTGAGAAAAAATGTTACTTCGGTTCTTTATCGTACTGGAAACAAAGGAAGGGTTAACGTTTCACATGAGTTGAGAAGAAACAAGGAGCCAAGTTATATCATTTGTGTTTCTAAAATTTATAGATGACAGTTTGTAGACAAAGTTTAGAGGAAAGTTGGAAATAAACAATATATATGGCACAACTAGTTTGTGTAAACTTTTCAGGAGTATCCTTAAAATTAGCACTGATTCAATCGTTATTTATATATTACGTCGCCTGTGAGATAAACCAGAATTTAGAATCTAAATCGGCAATTAAGTATAACAAATTAAATTCAATAAAATCATTTAGACTCATACAAATGAACAGAGTATAGTATAAGCGGAAGCAAACACTTGCCCACAACAAACAAACAGAGTATAACTAAACGTCAACAAGCTACGCACCTGATAGGTCAAAACATTATTATCGTTATAGTTAAGTGAATAATCGCTACAAAAATCTGTTGTAAGTGAAATTAAAATAGACAAGTCGTATTAATAATTATAAACTATCAATAACTAATAAACTGTATCTAAATTAAAGGATTAATGTCAAAGCATAAGAGTAAATAAAAGGTTCGAAATTCATAGCTAGGAACCAAGATATAAAAGTAGGGGGAACTAAACAGAAACCTAAGTTATACGTCAAAAGTTGGAACTAACCATAAATATATACTTAGAATTCAAAATTATAATATGTGATGGTCAAGATATGATAGTTTTAAGTGTAGTTTTAAATACAAAATTTATGAATCAATTTATGAATTGTTCAAATTAAAATAACAGTACAAGAAAGAAGTATGTAACCAGGAAGTTGCTTTGTTTGGTACGGAGAACTTCCGTAGCAACAACCAACAGTTGAGGAAGAGACTAGATACCTCGTTCGAGGCAACAGCCACGCTTTTAAGTTCTCTAAAAGATAATAATTAGAAAGTAAATATAAGTTAACACTTTAACTGCCATGTGTATCTCTTAGCATACACACAAGGTGGGGTCCAAATCTCCGCGTGTATATTATGGTATACACAGTCGAATACGCACATTTCGCGATGTGTATTCTAGAGTAGCACACTTTACATGCTTTTCTTATGGGATATGGTTGGCATGGCGTAAGGCAATCTGAAAATTATCTTAGCCCCCACTTTTACTAAAATCTTAATTTTGTATTCATTATTGAATAAAAATGGATCATTTTATTATGAAAATAAAATCAAAACGATAATTTTGTACCCAAGCTTTATTATTAAGAAAAATAAAAAGATTATACGAAATTACAAAAATATTCCAATTTAGAGGTAACGCAACCATTTTTTTGATAATATATTTGTGTTTTTCAAAAAAGCATACTAAACAAAGAAATTGGCAGCCATTGGCGTCCTTATTGCGTTGATAGTAAACTACACAACGACTCTTTTTTTCTACTTGAATGTATTTATGTTCCTGGGTAAGTGGGCCCTTTATAGCAATTGCTTTATTTTTATATCCCATGGTAAGCAACTTTAGACACAAATTTTCGTTAAACTTTATTATGTCTATTCTGCCTTTTTCATTTTGGTTTTAGTTATATAAATAGTGGGCATTTACCAGACTTGCTCCAGTAAGTAATTCAACTGCAACCTTCTTGAACCATTTGATGTTGCGCCTAACTGACGTAGAGTAAGATGATAACTGATCTGAGACGTCTATAAAACTTTTTGCGTTATTATAGTCTATAATTGCTTCAGGCTTCTTTCTACCTTCAACTCTTCCCGGAACCTCAACAAAATTATCTTTATGTTTAGTAGAAAACATTAGCACATCGCGCTTGTCCTTCCATTTAAAAATAACTATCCCATTCTTCTCTCTACCTATAATTTCGCCTCTCTTTAGTTTTGTTAACAACACTTCTTTCGGTATACCTCTTCTATTTTTTCTTAGTGTTCCCACTAGATGAGTTTTTCGACTTTGCAATTTTTCAGCTAACTCTAGGCTTGTATACCAGTTATCTGTATAAAGAGTAACTTCTTTGTCAAGGCCTTCACCCATTAACTCAAAAACAACTTTTGTTGCCACTGACATGCCGTCCGTTTTATCGGCGCTGCAATAAATTTTAGTATGGTAAGTATACCCTCCAAGAACGCGTAGTTTGAAAAGCTTGATCCCGAATTTATGTCGGTAACTCAAGCACTTCTTGTGTTAGACCTACATCTTCTTGAAAATTGAAGTTTCTCTTTGAATGAACTTTCTTTTTTTCTTTCGTTATTTCCCTCCTCATCGGACACATTTTCACTTTTCGTTTCAGAATCGGATGGAATATGATAATCTAAGTGAAAAGAAAAAAATTATAGTACCTACCTACCAAAGTTAGATCAAACGCTATTTACAAATACCTTCAGCTAATATCCGAGCTCTTTTAGCAGGTACAGGAGTGCTACTTCCACTTGAACTCTCTGTTTCATAGTTGGGATCCCCCTCAGAGTAATTTTAATTCGGATCATCATCACTCATATTTATCGTTTCATCCCATAATTTCTGCAACTCAACTTGTTCTTGCTCATATGACGACATCTCAAATAAATGAAACACCTAAGCACAACTTTACCATGTGCACTGTACCACAATCTATGTAAAACTGGCGAGTCTAAATCTATGTAAAACATTTTCTTCACCTCCACGCCACGTGTATATTTTTTGTACACTAGGCAAAAGGGCATAAAATAAACAAAGTCAAAAAAACTGAATGTAACTAGTCACAAAAAGAGAATTTTAAAAACATTACTGAAAAAATGTATCACGGCGTCAGAGGATCTTCATCTGAATTCGGCATGGCAGTCAAAGTGTTAAAATAATAAATTTAAATTCAGGCAAGTAAGCAGCAATACAATTAAATATGCTTTTGGAGCAGCGAAACTGCAAATATAAGTGTTTCTCGTCTATTTTACACTTGTGAAAGGAAAAAGTTTGATTGGTTCCCAGCCCAGTGAAGGCAAATTGCAGTTTAATACCAATCAAGGATAGGATATAAACTTCCAAAGTGATACTATTAAGTGATAGTAGTCTGGAGAAAATAGCACCAGCAAGTAAGTTAAAATTAGGGGTGAATAATTCCCAAGGCGTAAAGAGTGCGAGCGGAACAAGTCAGCATTCCAGAGGCAATGCAGCGATATCCCGCTAGATGACACCACCACCAGACCCAACACCGTAGTTCACTAGTTCGCGTATAGTCAATAACCCCTCTAATAAGGACAAAGTACTTACTTTAAATATCATTGTGACGTCATGCTCCGGGGGCTTAACCCAGATGGAGACTAATATACTCTCAAATTAAACCTTAATCTTAATTAAACAAATTAGAATGTAAACAAAATAAAGTAGCTTTCTCATTAGTCAATTATCAAATCAAATTGGCCGCAAAAAGTCATTAAGAAGCAAGCAACTAACAACTCTCGTGTCAATTGTAATTTGGCAACCCTGTTAACGATGTTTTGTTTTGGGTTTTAGTATAGGACGCTGCGTTTTAACGGTTAATTTGTTGCGGTATTATATCATAATGCCCCGAAAGTGTTGTGTTCCGGTTGTACAGGAAATTACGAGACCAGTAGAAAAGTTCGGGTGTTTCGTTTTCCCAGAGACGAAGAGTATCGCAGAAAATGGCTCTCTGCAATTCCACGTGAAAGTTTTGTGCCGAGTGACAATTCCCGAGTGTGGTAGTGCCACTTTGAAAATTAAGATTTTAGTTACAAAATTTCCCAACAGGATACAAAAACTGGTGAGATCGTTTCAGTTATTTTAGCTTTACCTCGATTGAAATAAACTAGCGTAACAAGTAAATTTCCGAACTGTCCCAAATACTTGTCAAAAAAAATATCGTATCGATAAAGCAAAGACGAAAAACTTTATGACCAATGTACTTAAAAACTTAAAAATAGAGGACGAAAATGTTTTACAAGGAATTGAATTTATTTCTGATCAACTTAAATTACGAGACCAGTAGAAAAGTTCGGGTGTTTCGTTTTCCCAGAGACGAAGAGTATCGCAGAAAATGGCTCTCTGCAATTCCACGTGAAAGTTTTGTGCCGAGTGACAATTCCCGAGTGTGGTAGTGCCACTTTGAAAATTAAGATTTTAGTTACAAAATTTCCCAACAGGATACAAAAACTGGTGAGATCGTTTCAGTTATTTTAGCTTTACCTCGATTGAAATAAACTAGCGTAACAAGTAAATTTCCGAACTGTCCCAAATACTTGTCAAAAAAAATATCGTATCGATAAAGCAAAGACGAAAAACTTTATGACCAATGTACTTAAAAACTTAAAAATAGAGGACGAAAATGTTTTACAAGGAATTGAATTTATTTCTGATCAACTTAAATTGCGAACATTATCAAAATAACGTTATAGATATTGCACTACCACTATGGTTTTTTTGTTCAATTTTATATACAATTAGTCCCCATGCATATAGATATTTACGAAATCGTGGAGCTATAATTTTGCCCCATCCCGAAACAATCAAAGGAGTCTGTAATGGTTTTCTAACTGATCCTCATAGTGATGAGAAGAAACCTTTTTTAACATATGCACAAAAAATCTTTAAATATTTAAAAGACCAAGACGATTATGTTAGTTTACTAATGGATGAAACTCACATTGATACATATTTAGATTATAAAGGTGGTAATGTTGTAGGAGCTGCAATAAATAATAACGTTTCATTAGCGACATCTGCGTATACATTTATGATTACTAGCATTTGTTCAAATTTTAAAGAAGTTGTTCATATTGCTCCTGTGTCTAAAATTAATCACTAATTACTTTTCAGTTTTCTTAAAACAATTAACCATCTAGACTCTAATAATTAGACACATGTAATCTTGATTGTATTTCGAAACAGTTAACAGTTTCGAAGTTAACCATTTAAAATATTCTTTACCTGTGTTTTTCATAGACTCTGATAGATTTATGCCGTATATCTTTGTTTAGTTTGATCTTTTTATTGATCTCCAAAACTACATTAAAACGATTTCAGACATACCTACCTAAATAACTGCATAAAGCCCGTAATAACATAAGTATCTCGTAGGCCTCCGGATGGTGACGTCACGAGGCAGCACTTTGTCCTTGTTTTAGAGGTGTTGTTGGTATAGTGCAATCGAAAGTGACAAGTGATTAGTGGGGGTACATAAATAATAGGATTAACTTAATAATAACACGGTAATAAACTAATTTTAAGGAATGTTGTTCCAGAGGACTACTCCCATGTTAATTAGATTTTAAGTTCATTTTAGGTTTTCGCAGTATCGTTATAGGATTTTAAATTTCATTAAATAGCAACAATTTCTAATTATAATAAACATATACATATATGTAAACATAGCTTCTTATTTCTTGTTCTGAAAATTTCTGAAAACTTATTTAAACAACAAACAGTATAACTACTACAGTTTTGAGCATCACATAAATTACATATTTTAATAAAATTTTATAAATAGTTAACTTCCATTTAAACAAATTCATACAACAACTAAGCCTAATCGAACCCCCTCTGAGGCAAGAGGACTAGTAGCTCTAAAGTAATCCATCAGTTAAATTAAAATTTATGTTCACTAGAACTGGTGCCCAATTGAAAATAAGGATTCATAAGGGAAATAATCCAATAGTAAGTATCCAATAATCAAATTAAAACATTATTTCTCCTAAATTATAACGAAGCAATTATTGTTGAACCAATATATATATATATATATATATATATATATATATATATATATATATATATATATATATATATATATATATATATATATATATATATATATATATATATATATATATATATATATATATATATATATATATATATATATATATATATATATATATATATATATATATATATATATATATATATATATATATATATATATATATATATATATATATATATATATATATATATATATATATATATATATATATATATATATATATATATATATATATATATATATATATATATATATATATATATATATATATATATATATTTATATATATATATATATATATATATATATATATATATATATATATATATATATATATATATATATATATATATATATATATACATATATACAACAACATCGGATTCTTAGAATGCTACTTAACTCAACATTAATTCACTTTGCTGTAATGTATGAGTTACTTTTCTTGGCAATAATATCAAGAGGAAGATTGGTGCAAAGATAAGATCCGATATTCGCCAGGGGAATGTTCCTCATTTTTATATAAAATCCACAAAGTTTAAACGTCTGTCAGCAAACGGAATAGTAGTGTTTAAACTTTTTGGTATTCTGCTGTACATTTCAGAACAAGATGTTTAGTTTATACGTCGGTGGGTGACAGGAATATATAAAATGCATTTCGTTATATACGTCAGTCGTGTTGGGTCCTGATGTAAAAAATAGGCATATAAAGAGAGTTAATGTAACAGCGAATACTATTAAATTAACATCAGTGGATTTGCTGGTACTGGCAGCATTTGCTATACATTCATTGTAATCTGTAATTATTCTGGTAATAGTTAAATGTTGAAATGAAATAAATACTGAAATTTAATGTCATCTTGAAGTATTATATGTAGCTACAGGGTTGTATTTATTTTCCGTTATTCCTTTAATAAAACATTTTTTTGTTGTAAAATTACTGGATAGGGCTGGAACCTTTGATGTAACTATAACACTCGGAGTAGTTTCCAGCTCGACGCGAAGTGAAAGGATGATCTCCGGATGATGCCAACTTGGTTGGCGAAACGCGCGTCGAGCGAAGTGAAAGTGTTTTGGTGTTTGTGGAAACTACTCCGAGTGTTGTAAAATTAGTTAAATAGTAACTATTAAACTATTGCAACTATTATGTACTTACAGTACTGTTACGTAATGTTAATAATAATATAATTTGATCTTATTTGTTCAACAATTATTAGTCCAGTCAACCAGTCACCTTCAATGAATTTCAATAATTCTGAAGTAAGTGATGAAACAATCTGACAAGACCTGACAATCAGAGGTGTGCTCTATGGGCAGTGACCGAAAACATAATTTCCATTTAATATCTTGAAAACAATGGGTCGCAGCTAAAACCTGACTATACAAAATTTATGATAAATTACATATATGTATATCTTTACCGAGTATATTTTTATAACAATAATTAGTTATTTTTATAACAATTACTTTTAGTATAAATTAATTATTACGTTGCAGGCAACTGTGGTACCAGTATTGTATGCTAAAATAAGTAGTAGTTATGTTTTATAATATATATTTTTATTTTAGTTTCAAATTTAAAATTATTCAACTTTTTTATGTTTATTGGTAATGAGTTATATAATTGTACATTATTATATTCTATATTTACTGACATAGAATTTGGTGATTTTTTTTATTCTTATATATCTCGTCCACATTTGCTCTTGTCTGGTATTTGTGATCTACTCCAGAGACATTGCTCTTTTCGTGAATATATTTTAAACATGGCTTTTACATGCCTTTTAAAAGGCGAGTAAGATGCTTTCCATAAATATAGTTTTAACTGATTACCACCTACTTTCTTTTTTAAATATAGTTCTTAATACAAAAGTTTTTCTTATCTGTAATGATTTCAAAGATGTGCCAAATGCCTAACCCCAAATACTTATAGCATATCTCAGAATAGACGTAACTATAGTGCTTTCGTTTCATATGCAAACTAAAGGAATGTGGTGCTCAGTGGCTTGCGCAATTAGCCTAATATAGGATATAAAATAAAAAACAATAATGTTAACTCAATTTAATTTATAATATATCAAAATGTGAATGTGGTTTTGTAAATGACGGTCTTTCAACATTCAAATCCAATCAGGCGATTACCATTAAGACATGAATTCCACCGTTCTCGAGGATTGGTTCAAAGGAATTCTGGAGAAATTACAACCTGGATCTGTTATAGTGATGGATATTGCTTTTAATCATTCTCGTAGAACAGAGCAGCTGCCCACAACTGCATGGCGGAAAGGGCAAATTAAAGACTGCCTGGAAGAAAGAAACATTGAACACAATAATTCACTACTTAAAGCTGAATTATTGACACTGGCAAGGCAACAATATCCAGCTTTCAAGAAGTATGTAGTGGATGAGATGGCAAAGCAAGATGAATGTAGGTTATTCGATTGCTTCCATATCACTGCGAACTGAACCCAATTGAGCTTATTTGTGCGCAAATAAAAGGGAAAGTTGCTAGTGAAAATACAACATTTAAGTTAGCTGATGTGAAAAAACTTCTCAGTGGTGCAATCAAAGAAGTAAATGCGACAACTGGATAAAATGTATATACCATGTGAAGAATCCATCTTTTGAAGTCACTTCACCTTGGTTGCGCATGATGATACGCCACTGAGCTGTAAAGCCACTAAATCGCCGGCTTGTTCATACAGGTGTCTTCTAAGTGAGCAAGAAGAGAAATGGGATTTATATGATTTGCAAAGGGATAGCGACCGATATAGCAAGCCGCGGACTGGTGACCCTAGTTCTATTCACAAGGAATTGTGGCGGTATACAATATTACACTAAATATCCTTTTGTATTGTATAGTGATGTGATTTACCGCTTCTGTAGTAATTACTACGGGTTTTATTTGTAAAATGCACAATTTTTTGCTCTAGTTTGTATATCAAACGAAAATACTATAAGCCCTTATATAGATAATAAGACCTTTTTATTTAGGATATTTCTTAGTATATAAAAATTATATATAACTTTTCTTATTCTTTTGTTTGTGTAATTTATATTCTTATTCTATTTCAAATGTTGATCTGAGTATACACCCAAATATTCTACAAATGGAGCATGTAGATTGATTGTTTCTAAGACAAAAGACCTTTGACCGTATATCCAAAACTGCTTCATATTTTGTTTTGGAAATATTTAATTTCAACTTATTATAATATACCCGAAGTTTAATATCATTCAGAGTAATTTGAGATTTTTCCTACAACTTTCTCCAAGATTCACCATTACATGTCAATACTGTGTCATCTGCATATGATATTATCACACCGTTTTGATAACAATATAGCAGTTCATTGATGAAAATGAAAAATAGTGTAGATCTAAAATAATACCTTGAGGTACTCATTCATGTTTTCATAATTTTAAGATACTCAATTCACTGTCTATCATTACTTGTTGAGGTCTTTTTGATAAGTACGATTGAAATGTGTATATCTATATATTTTGCTTCTCTAGTTTTGAGATTTTGACTTAATCCTATACAATTTTTTGATTGGTATAAAGGAAAATAAAGGTATCTATCTATCTATCTAGCTCCGAATAAGTAGCTCCTAGAAATAAGTATGTGAAGTTTCAAAACTATTGGAATACATCAAAGGTGAAAGCCGTTTTTTCTTGTTGACTGGTATGTGTAGTGAAAAACACAGTGTGTATATTGGATTTGGCTGTGATAAAGTAGCATTCCGTAGTTTAATACCCTGTGTGGTAAAGGTCTTAAATTCTGCGGATAAATATCTCTTAGGCCTTAGACCCTTAGGCCGAAATTTCCTTGCCGCCGGCCTCGAAGCCAGCTAAATTTAATGATAGTTTGAGACAATATTAAGTAAAACCAAAACTAATTCCGCCACTGCTTCCTCCGACGCATCATTGAACAGCAGAGCGTTATTAACATTAATTGTGAAACGAGAAGAAACTCCGAGATTACGCCCGCCACTTAGCGATATGCTGTGTATATCATAAATATCAGTTATATTTAAATTTTCCCTAATGAATGCCTTTGTGTTTGGGCTTTCCAATTTAGTACACCTTTCTCGAGATATATTGCTCCATTTAATACCCAATTACTTAGCGAAGTATTTATCAAGTTGTACCTAAATCTTAAGAATATAACCTGTTTATGAATGAAAGCAATTTACTTTTTCTCTAATTTGAAATACAGCTGCTCGGCAGACTGAAATAAATGTGTTTTCCAGCCAAACGTGTCATTTTGCTTTATATATAAGCTCCCTGAACATCAATTTATATTTATTTCATATTCATTGCTCCCGGAGTTCTATACCGTAATAATAAAGCATTGAAAAAAATACGAAAACACTCCTTGTGGCTATATTTTTTAATATAATATATTTTCTTGCAAAATAATATATACCATAAATATTCTAGGTGAATATTCATAGGTTTTATATAACAATTATCCTAAATTATGTGCCAGTTTTAACATCAGGGTTCTGCATATATAGACGGTTTTGGCCTGGTTTTGAGAGGACCTTTGATTAATTTTGGCTCTATAAGTTTAGCTGTAGATTTATTTTCGTTATATTTTTGGAATTTTGGTACCTATTAACAACTGAACGAGAGGATATAGTATCGCTGTACTATGTACATTTAAGGACCGTTCAGCAGACAGTTAACAATTAACCGGCTGCATTGTCTTGGTTTATGATTCCTAGAGGACCTCTTCTCTCTACATTTTAGACCGAGGACAAACAGAGGGCAAGTTTGCCTTGGTGGGGGAAAACCATTTTTTTTTAATTTATTATAATTATGGTACTGTATTATCCTGAAAATATGTGAGACAGTGGCTTTTGATTTTAATTGTAAATTGCTTTTTAAGGCTTGTAAGCATTGTTAAAGGAATTTGTTAAATATTAGTTATATAATTTCTAGTTATCTAAATAAGTTTACAATTACCGTGAGTTATGTGTATTCAGGTTTACTGTGGCATATGTTTTATTAATATGTATCAATTACAACTCTATTTTGTTTTGTAGGGACTGTTTGCTATTGTCATCCAACAGGTAAAACAACGTAATACAATAAATAAAATAAAGTTGAATAATCGTGTTATAATTAGTTGTCCTGTAAAGCCTTCTGATATTTTCCCTTTCTCTTTTATACATATGAAATTACTTGGAACTGTTTCTCTAATAACGCATTAAAAATCTGCATATAAAAAAAATAATTATTGTCGTTTCACATAATTATCTTTTCACAAGTGACATATCTACTCTTTGACTGTATAAGATGAGATCATAAACCAAATTATGTTATTTCATTAGAAGAGATGATGCGCCCAAAGCAGCCATAATGTCACCCAGAAACAAAGTGAATTGGATTGGGGCAAAAAATAACTTTAGACCCTAGTACATGTACTTCCCCCTTCATTTGATCTCAAAGCCGTTCATTATCATTATAATAATTTGATTTGATGAAACGTCTCTTAATAAAAACCAGCCAACTTGTATTCTTCCGAACAAAAAGTCATTCCCTAAAAAGTCTTAAGAGCCTCTCCAAGTTGCTTTCATGAAGTTACTCATATAAAAATATCCACAAAGAGTAAACACTTGATGCCTTCTCATATAATTATAATCAAAAAATTACCGCTCTGTCCCGCTCCCTTGTATTGGGATATATCACGGGAAAAATAGAAAACACAACGTTGGCGATACGTTTCTATGTACCACCAGGAGCTAATTCAAATTGGGATTTTTTAACAGTTATTAGTGCAAAATATTTTTGGCCTAATACAGATTTCATTGACATTCACCGAACCGATTACATTCCAGTTAGTCCATTAGGATAGCTAATAAACCACAAGCCCATGCTAAATTTTTACGCGTATTAAACGGGATAACATAGTTTTTAATACACGATTCAAGCGTTCCATAGGCTGGAGGGTAATTATATACACAATATATATATATATATATATATATATATATATATATATATATATATATATATATATATATATATATATATATATATATATATATATATATATATATATATATATATATATATATATATATATATATATATATATATATATATATATATATATATATATATATATATATATATATATATATATATATATATATATATATATATATATATATATATATATATATATATTGTGATAATACTACTGGATAGGGCTGGAACCTTTGATGTAACTGTAACACTCAGAGTAGTTTCCACAAACACCAAAACACTTTCACTTCGCTCGACGCGCGTTTCGCCAACCAAGTTGGCATCATCCGGAGACGATTAAAACTGAGAGGAGTGTTATATTGTGATAACATGAGAATATAAGAATTTTCAAAAGTCCCACGTTGGGATGATAATTTGTAATAATTATTTCTAAAATATAATATGTGAAAATGCTCTAATACGTTGTTGACATATTTTTTTACATTTGTATAAAATGAGATAACCATAGTAAATGTATGGCGAAGAAACGTCTGATAAGCTTACAGGATACTTACACTATTTCTTCCCTGTTTAATCCTTCTTATGGGCGCCAGTTCTATGAACACTAATTTATAATTTGTGAAGGATCACTGAGAACATGAGTACCATATCGTCTTAGAGGGGGTCCTATTAGGCCTATGTAAATATTTTGCAAGCTTAGAATTTATAAAACTGTTATTTTCCAAACAGTGAATTAATCTATGATATTACTATATTTTCTTAAATCAATTAAATTTTAATTTGTCTCAAATTTTAGGATTTACATGGTTTCCTGAAAAGTTTCAAAATAATAATAAGAAAGAAGAAGTAATTTATATATGACTATGTTTATTTTCATATGTTTATGAAAATAAATAAACAAATTCTGAAACTTATAAATAGCCTACGCAAACCTACGTAACTTATTCTACTACATGGGACTAAGCCTCTGGTACAATATATCCTTAAAACTAGCAAAGTTTGAAATGCGTGTTATACAAGATTTATGTTAATCCTTTTGATTTGCGATGCAACAGACACTTAGAGCACTATTTTCCACGACACGACACTGATTTGTTAACAGCTGATACTGGGCTCTGGTGGTGTCACCTAGCGGACGCCACCGTACTATATCTGGAATGCTGCTACTACTCGCCGTGCTTTCTCTGGAACGCTGCGACGATTACCGGAAACTTTATTGCAATATATTTTTACCCTCAAACTGGATTTTCTAATTCTGCACTATTACTGCTTCTTTATACTTGCTGATAAAATGACTTCGTTTTCTTTTTACTGCTCACCAAAGTCTTCTGCAGGCTGGGGACGCTGCCAAGCCTCTACTTCTCACATTAACCTCGACTAAAACACTTAATATGCAGATATTTCTGCTTTAAAACCTTTTCCACTGGTGTTCTACTTATTTCTCACCATTTTTAATTAAATTTCTTAAGTTTAAATATTAATTTTAATAATTTCATAAACATTATTAGCAGAGCTGTTCTCTCCTCGATCGCTATAGCTGGACTCGTTTTCATTGTTATTTGTAGCCACGGATATGCCGTATAGAAAAACAGCTGCACTTGGTTTCCATTTTTTTTCTTATTATGATGATATAATCTGACCAATCAGATTAATGCCTATTATTTGACTTTTTAATTTTACATCTAACTCTTACAATTTGAACTTCACTTGATTTAATTTTGAATTCTAAACATTATACTATAATCAGATTCACTTTCTGTCGCATAACTTCTGTCGGTGTTAATTTTAGGTGTCATATCTACATTGCGTTTTGCTTCGAGACACTATAATCTCGAAACCCGTTTCTACTATGATGCTTTCGCATTAATCTTTTAATCTAGATATATTGAAATTAGGTTTTGACAAATCAAGCGCATAGCTGGTTGGCGTTGTGTATAGTACATACGTTGGATAGCGATACGTGCGTGCTAGCACTTGTACTATAGTGAATACGATGGATATAGTTGATCACTGATTTAATTTTAATTTATAATTTGATATATTTATTGTATTTAATTATTCATTTATGCTCTATTTTTTCGGTTACCTCAATATATATATATATATATATATATATATATATATATATATATATATATATATATATATATATATATATATATATATATATATATATATACATATATATATATATATATTGTGAAAAGTAATCTTGGGTTTGTAGCATTTCATTACATAGAAATAAGCAAATAGACGAATAAGAAAGAAAACACACTTACCAGTGCTTACCAGTGCAAGGTGAAAGAACTTGTACAACGTCTAAGTGGTTCGTTTTCATGTGCATAGTGATTCATTTCCGTATGTGTGTCCAGATATAGCACTGGTAAGTGTGTTTTCTTTCTTATTCGTCTATTTGCTTATTTCTATGTAATGAAATGCTACAAACCCAAGATTACTTTTCACAAAATAAATATGAATAGCAAAGAATTTCAAAGCTAACACACATATATATATATATATATATATATATATATATATATATATATATATATATATATATATATATATATATATATATATATATATATATATATATATATATATATATATATATATATATATATATATATATATATATATATATATATATATATAAAATTGTATTTCGGAACCACATCATAATAGACCAACTAAAGGTACGCCTCTGACGTGGAACAATTCACTATTTTTAAGGTCCAAAGAACTTATCTAACAATCTCCTACTTCGTAGGCTGGTATATAATCGTAACTAACTGAGTTATATAATGAGTTTCATTATCTAATTTAAATGAATTTCATAATAGGTTTATGCCCAAGCAGTTGTAAACAAAATAATTTACACAACTGCACATTTAATATTTGCATTGATAAGAAAGAATAAATTTCTATTGTTTTTTGGTGAGACATAATTGCATTTCTATGTAGAGAAATTTGCTTAATAAAAATTATGCTCTAAAAATTTTTAAAAAAAGTTAAAAAAGTAGAAATGTTGCTAACCACAAAACTACTTTACGATTTATACATATTAAAATATGCATTTATCCATTAAGCATTCGGAAAACTTATTTAAAGCAACAGCACTCTCTATTATTCTAATTTTATGTAGTATTAACATCTGGACGTTCCCTAAGAAAAGTGTTATAGTTGCTGTCCCATTAACGCTGTCATAAAACTTTATACTTCTATTAAGTTTTGCTGCTCGTGAAGTAATAATTACACAAATTCAGCAAGTATAACCGCCTTTTACCGTGCGACTTAACAAAATCATCCTCGGCCCGAGGTACTCAATAATTAATTGAATAATAAGTATAATGTAAGGAGTGCTGAACCAGGTTAACGTCATCTCCGGTTGATTTTTGGTAATGCGTTTTCATTTATCGCAGCTATTTTTCTTCCCTTATTTAAAAAGGAGAGACATGACAAGTTGCCTGTGCCTTGAACGGAACAGTAGAAACAATGAATCTTCATTCCGACTGCAATTTTAATTGCAAAAATGTACCATTCCTAATTATATTTAATGCTCTAAGAGGATTAGAGTGTAAAATATATAAAAAACATACTAAGTCAGTTATTCCCCGTTATCTGTTCGCTGAACATATCCTAGAGGGGGTCCAATTAGGTATATTATATAAATTTGTGAGATGAAGCTTTGAGGGTATATATAATCAAAGGATGAAGTTACTGACTCAAAATAATGAATTTTATAGTATGCAAAATTTTATTACATTAAATAAATTTTAGTGATGCTCAAATTGTATTAGTTTTAAATTATTTCCTGAAATTTTCAAGAAAAAAACAAGAAAGAAGAAGTTGATTGCATATGACTCTGTTTATTGACAGATATGGTTAATAAAAATAAACAAAGGACCAAGGCGTAGTAGTTTCCACAAACACTAAAACACTTTCACTTCGCTCGACGTGCGTTTCGCCAACCAAGTTGGCATCATCCGGAGACGATTAAAACTAATCTTAAACTACAAAATCTACCATATTTATTTATCTACCGTGAAATTTGCGCGTGACTAATCACGCTTCAGTGATCGGTTGCTAACAACGCGTAAAGCGGGCTATACGGTATACATGGTCCCTTGTCGCTATTCATACTACTTTTACATTTTACAATTTCTATGCCCTCAAATGCATCCAACTGTCTATTATTGGTCACATTTCTAACTAATTTTAAATTACTACTATCTATTCTATGATTGTTGTCAAAAGCATGTTGTGCAACACTAGACTTATCTGTTCTTCCATATTTTAGATGAGCCATATGCTCCTTAAATCTGGTGTTAATTGATCGTCTCGTTTCTCCAACATATTACGATCACAATCATTACAACTAATTTCGTAAATCCCAGACCTTTCATTTGGAACAATTTTATTCTTTGGATTGTCTAAAAGTTGTTGTAATTTATTACTCGACGAATGAATCGCTGTTTTACCCACGTTTTTGAAGATCTTACTAAAACCACGAGTAAACCGGGGTTCGTGCGGGATGGAAACATATTTTGGAGTCTCTATATCCTTTTAAAAGGTCGTAGAATTACGAAGTGTGTCCTTAAATTTACGCTTCCTAATTAGTTTTTCAACTATATCTCTAGGATAACCATTACTCACAGCTATATCTTTAATTAATACTTTTTCTTTTTCAAACCTCTCATTACTGAGAGGGAAACTTAGTAAACGATGGACAAGAAAATTAAAACTTGCCATTCTATGTTGATAGCAGTGGTGAGAGTCATTAGGAATATATCTGATCGTACTGGTATCTTTTCTATATATATCAAATTCTAACCTATTGTCACTATTTTTAATTACTAATACATCTAAAAATGAAAGTTTTCCATTATTTCCTAGTTCATATGTAAACTTTACAGAAGTGAAACGACTATTTAATTTGGAAATGAAGTTTTCTACATCCGCAATCTTAGTGTCAAACACGGCAAAAATGTCATCCACATACCTCAGCCAAATCCTAGGAAAATACTCGGATTCTTCTTTTGCTTCAGTTTCAAATCGACTCATGAAGATATTAGCAATGAAAGGCGATCAACAGTTACCCATTGCGGAACTGGTCATTGAAACGGAAGCAATTTTGTTTCATACAAAGTTTTGTAAGGGTTATATATTCTTCTATTACTTCTTTTCTATAGTTGTTTAATTCGAGTAAATCCTCAAGATAGTCCAAGGTCTGTGGAATTGGTACACTCGGAAATAATGAACAAAAATCAAAGGAAATCAAAATTTCACCCTCTTGCAATTGAATATTCTTGACCTTATCAATGAAATCATTCGAATTTTTAACTGAAAAACTAGGCTGTGCAATGGGCAAACTTTGAAATTCCTTAGTCAACCATTTTGATAAGTGGTAAGTCAGAGATCCAATAGACGATACTATTGGACGCACGGACTTCCCTGGCTTATGTAGGGTTAACCTACATAAGCCGTAACCTAACACGTAACCTATTCTTCAGTGGTCATTCTTGGTAAAGGGTTTCTAGTATGTTCCTTATAAGGACCATTAGTAATTAGGTTGTTTACCCATTCATAATAGTCCTCTTTATCTAAAATAACAACCTTATTACCTTTATCTGCTTTTAAATAAAAACAGTCTTTCTCGCGCAATCTTTTGATAGTCCTTCTAGGATTCTTTGAGCATGACTTTCTATTGTCTACGTTATTCATTATATTTTTTATATTTCAAGTCGTCTGACACAATATTCCTTAATTCTCGCAAATTTTGAATTGTTTATTGCCTTGAAAAATATGTTAATCCTTTAATCACCACGCACAAATCTTATCGCCTTTTTTTGGTTTCACTGGTACACGAACTAACAAATGCCGCTGGTCTCTGGTGGTGGTGTCATCTAGCGGGATGTCGCTGAACTGCCTCTGGAATGCTGACTATCTTTTTTGGATGTCGCCTTGGGATTAATTTACCAAATTTTTACTGCTACTACAAGCTTTTCACTTCTTACTTACAAATACGATGAAAACACTTGCATGCAGTTCATGCAGTTCTTTCTAGTTCTAGACCATTTACGCTGGTGTTATTTCTTATTTAGCACAAAATTATATATATATATATATATATATATATATATATATATATATATATATATATATATATATATATATATATATATATATATATATATATATATATATATATATATATATATATTGTATTGATGGTCTTAACTTAGGAACATTTTGCCCTATAAAGATTTTTTCACTCTACGTTTTTACCATGCTGACTACATAAATTTGTGCTACTTAATATGACTATACATGTCCTAAATTTACTAGGACGCTGCAAACTGTATCCAAACAACATTGCAAATAACAATCCATTAACATTTATTGCAAAAATAGAATGCCAAATCAAATGCCCATATCTGTAAAAGCTAAAATATAGGTAAAACTAAAACACGCTATTAAAAAGGGTATTTGAGTGTAAATTGATAGTGGTTCTCCGCAAATGGTCCACCGAAAGGACCGTTCATTACCGGAACCAAAACAACATTGCGCGAAATTTTCAAATGGCCCTGATTTATAGTAATATCAGAAGCTTAACCGGGGAATCTCTCTTTATTTACTATGCCGGATTTGGAGCTTAAAACTTGTAAAATATATGGAAATTTGCAACCGCGTGTAGCACAAGTAAAACATATTTAATTACCTGTACGGGGCAATTTGTGTAGTTGGGCTCTCGTATAGTGAATGCGTATTTACATCTGTAGCCACTGCCGTGCTACTAAATATTCCCGGGACCGGAAGGATATCGGGGGGCTGCTAGCTAACTGTTGAACTTAATGAACAGTCGGCAATGTTATCGTTGATAGCGAAATTAATTTCCTCCAGATAAGTTCATAGAAAATTCAGCCTGGTTCACTGTAAATTCGCAAAGTTACTGCAATTCTGATTAATTTATAGTTATGTTGCACCCAATTGCCACCGATTTTACATGTTTTGTGTAAATAATGACTATTAATTACGTCAATGCGGATATAGCATTTGATAAATATTCACATTACCGAATAACGTTTGAATATATCGACATTAATAATATCATATTGGATTATTACTGGTTTAGTATTAGTAAATTATTAATATAATGTCAACATAAAGAAGGAGAAGTAGGTCATTTTTGTTGTCAATAAAGCGTAACCAAATTACGATCCGTAAAGGAGTGATATATAATATGTCAACAATACATATATTGAGAAGAAAATAAACTATCGACGATTCATTATTATGTAAAATTGCATGTTCGGATAGTAAACGATACGAAATTAAAAAAAATTTCTCTGGCATGTATAAAAGCTTATGGAATTGTTGATATTATAATTAATTATTTCCAGAAATAAATATATAGTACTCTAACTAAACAATAATTCGGATTTGTAATGAAATTAGATATAATTTAGCACATATTTTTCGCTCAAAGGGCAATTTATTATTAAACAGTACATTATCAAAAACTATCATAAACACAGTGTCATGCATATCAAAAGATGGCATGAAGTCCAAACTTGAATTTAGTACCAAGCATAATATCATGAAACGTGTAAAATTAAGAGAAATATTACAATTTAAAAATTTCACATAGTTGGGATATATTTTTCCCAATTATGTGAAATTTTCAACAACTGTAATCAAGGTGGCTTCGACAGTGACATTCGCTGTATCTGAAAAAGTTACTAAATTTATTAAATTCTATAAAAGACAATGATAAAATTGATTTAGTAAGAAAGGATATTGTTAATTGGGCTAATTTATTAAGATAGTGGAGTGAACGAAAATAAAACTAGCGTAGAGACCTGAACATTAAATGGAACAAATCCAGAGACTTGAAACAAGGGAAAGAAAAAACTCTTTACGGAGATTTCGATATAGATGCGGGGTTCCTTATGAAGAAATTTTTAAATTCCATTTAAATTGGGAAAAACCCAAGAAAGTTTTCAAAATTTTACTTTAGTGAACATCTAAAATTATCGACTACGAGGGGAAATAAGTACTTATCAGATTCCAGTAAGTCCAGCATCACTAAGGTGTTCTCTGAGCTGTTCTAGGCTGGAGAAGTAGGAATTTTCAAAGAAAAGCTACCTTAAAAATTCTTAAATAAAAAATAACTTGAAAAAAATAAGTTACCTAAATTCATAACTAAGTCACGACCAATGTATTAATATCAATAAAAGCTTCCCAAGGTTTCATGGAACCATATTCACTTACTTGCATATTTGCATAATTTTAAATGAGCTCTTGGACATTAAAAAGTTAAATAAACATTTTCATAAGTAAATAAATCTTTTATGTTGTCAATTTCATAAAAGTTAAGTTAGTTACAAGACCATTGCTCCATAGAAAAAATTCTGTTGTGTAGAATCATATATGCAGTATAACCAATCATTAATTTCCTTGCAAACAGAACTGTTTTCTATGTTAAAATCTAAATAATCTTAATAGCTAAGATAAAATAATTTAAAATTTTGAATAATAAATTTCATTTGGTAACGATTTCTTCTGATTTCACCTAATATTTTTTTTAATAATAAATTATTACGTTGATCCATTCTGCTTTCGTTGTGTTGTGTAGTATATGTTTTGCTCAGCTTCCGCTTGATCTCACCACTGGGAATAAGATCTTAGCTCTACAGTGACATAGATGATGATCGAGGGAGTATGGCCAGGGTATAAAAGTATAATATCAATTAAATCCACATGTTAAATTCTGTCCAAAACAACATAATAGTATTTTAAATATCAAGAATGGTAAGGGTAATTTACCGTTCAAAGACAATTTTGGAGGCTGAGAGAAGCGAAGCCTCCAATTTTGTATGAGGTATAACTCTGAACGTTCGTGAGGCTTAGAGTATTTTTTCGGCGATCCCAATACCTGAAAATTATTGTATACATACGTATTTAATTTTTTATATAAAGTAAAAAATGACGTTAAATAGAAATATAAATGCAACCTAATAAAACTGTCAATTTTGCCAATTATATTTACTTATCATTCTGGATTACCGGCCCAGTGTTACCTACCGTTTCATAAACAAACACCTCTTTTGCCTCGTCGGTATAGGATAAAATTGAAATTAGGGATTTCCCACTACGTCGACGTTTCGCTTTATTTGAAAATCTTCAAATAAAGTTGACGTAGTGGCAAATCACTAATTTTATTTTTCATGCTCTAAACTGTGAATTCCCGCTTTAAACTCTCACTCAATTTTCATGAAATGCCATCCATCATCCCATAGAATCCCATCTGAGGAGTTTTAGTCGAACTATATACTGCTGAACTTCAACTTGTGAAATATTTTTGCTTTTAGAACGGATGTTGGAGAAAGAAAAATTCAGAGATGAGGAAGTAGAAATGTAAACAATAGGTATAGTGTTTACTAGACATGTATAATGTATAGTTGGATAGGGTATAGTAGACATAGTGAAGGTGGAACGATGCTAAACACAAATAAACTCGATAGCTAACCTGAGAAAGTGTACATGGAATAGACACTAGTATAGAAAATGGGAAATGTTATAGACTTTATTAAAAAATTTAATCAAGAAGCATGAAAACAAAAAGGGGAAACCAAGGAAGAAAAAAATATAATTGGAGAAAAATTAAGAAACGTATAGCGGATAGAGATTGGGAACGAGTTTTGTAGAGAATAATTAAGAGGAAATAAAAGGCGAGGAGAGAAATGAGGGAACGTAGATTGGAAATATAAATTTGTAAGCAGTTTGCAGAAAGAAAAAGGGGAGAAGAATATTAAAGGAGTTATTGGTTTGCATGAGGCCATATGGACGTGGCATGCTGAAGTTTGATGAATGTTAGACGTACAAGGTCGAGGTGTGAAAGTGAAAGCGTATGGTAGCGACAGTAAACTAAGTTCTGCCTGATCACATTATGCGTATATAAGTCATGACTATAAAACAATTTCAAATAGAGCTCAAAGATATAATATTTTATTGAAACCTGAATTCAGAGATGAAAGTCTAAATCGGAGATTTAAGTCTGAATTTATCAGTATTAGAGATATATAGAGTCATAGAAAAGCTTAAACTCTGTTCAGAGTTCAGAGTTAAAAACTAGCATCAATTCAGTTTATGGTAAGAATTCAGATTAAAGCATGAGTTCACAGTCTTAAATCAAAAAAACAAGTAGAAGTCTGAATTCAAAAAAATACAGACATGGCCCTTCTATAGCATTGTAGCAAACATTTGTTCGATGTGCGAATATAAACACCGTTATGTAGGTTGAGGAATGTACAAGGCTAAAGTATTGATAGAACTTGAAAGACAGGTCATTTAGATAATAGCAGTCCATCGTACACGTATATAGCTACCTGATTTATCCCCGGCGTGGAATGGCTTCTAAATAGCTTTAGAGCCGAAATAGTCCGTCCCGCGTTAAATAAATTACACATCATGTTTTATGTAAAACTCTCTTTCGGCCTTCCGAGGATACTCAACACAACATTACTATGTACAGACACGTTTACGGCCCCTTATTACACAAAAGAGGCACAAAATATCACAAGATTTTCCTAAATGTAAAGAACGTGCACCGTGATGTAATATGCAAAATTACGGATTTATAAAGTCAACTTATTTCCAGGATAACGAAGCGGAGGCAGATGGCGGCGCCTCTCACGCCCCACCATCTGGAATGGGATATTATACTCACAAACCAATGCTAATCTCATTTATATTGTATTTGTCTGCAGTGGTGGAGCGAGACGTGTCACCGATGGAATCGGTCTGTGAGCAGATGCAACGTTGGTGGTTCCAACATTGATAATTAAATTCAACTCGAGAAGTCGTGCATATGTGCATGAAAATATGTAAGAGAGCATCCAGTGTGCACATCTTAAACTAAGATTCTTCGAGTGAAGAACGTTCCTGCGTCTATTGTAGTTCCAGATTTAACACATCTCATCATTGTGACATACACATACAGAACTTAAATCAGTAATCAAATTCAGTAAATACATCAAATTAAAGATTAAATTAAATCAGTGATCAATAACTATCGCACAGACTATAGTATAAGCGCAAGCACACACGCATCTCTGACCAACGTATATACTATAGCGGAACGTACGAACCAGCTACGCCCTTGATTGGTCAAAACGTAATATGATTATAACTAAATTATTAACCGGCACAAAAATCTATTTCAAGCATAATTACAATAGACAAGTCACAATAATAATTATAGAGCATCACTAATAAACTATGTATAGATTAAAAGATTAATGCTAAAGCATCAGTGTAAAAATGGGGTTCGAGAGTTTCTAGCTACGAACCAAAATTAAATGTCGAGGCAACGCCTCATGCATAAATTTAAGTTACGCAACAGAAAGAGAATTTGATTGTATTATAGTGTTTACAATTCGAAATTATATAAATCGAAAATCAAATTGTAAGAGTTTTACGTAAAATTAAGTGTAAATTAAATATTAGGCATCAATCTGATTGGCCAGATTATAACATTATAACAAGACAGAATTAAGGTGACCAGGAAATGGAAATATTTTTTATGCGGCATATCCGTAGTAACAATAAATAAGAAGAAAAGAGTCCAGATAAGGTGTTCGATGAGGTAACAGCTACGCTCCTAATTTTTATAAAAATTTGTTATAAATTAACAGAAAAACTAAAACAATGATATTAAGTTTGTGCTAAATAAGCAAGAACACAGGTATACAAGCAGAAATAACTGAAAAAATAAGTGTTTTCGTATTGGTTAACGGGTAAGAAATGGAAGGCTTGGTAGCATCCCAGCCGCAGAAGAGATTTGTGATTAATATAACGGAAAAAAGAAACAATTTTCTCCGCAAATAATAACAATTTCAAACTTTGCTAGATTTTAAGAAACATGTGACAGAGGACTTGGTCCCATGTAATTGATATAAGTTACGTAGGTTTGCGTAGGGTAGATATAAGGTTTTCAGATAAATTTGTTTATTTTATTAAGCCGTATATGACAATAAACATAGTCATATCCAATCAACTTCTTCTTTCTTGTTATTTTGAAACTTTTCAGGAAATATTTTAAAATAATACCATTTGAGATTCAACAAAACTCATTAAATTTAATAAAATATTATACTGTCATAAATTCACTATTTTAAAAAAGTAACTTCAGTTTAAAAAATTCAATCTTGCAAAGAAATTATCATGGACCTAATTGGGCCCCCTCTAGGAAGCATTACGTGAATTTGCATTTATGCCTGGCCTCTATTTCCTCCGAAATACTTTTGCCGTATTATATGTATTTTTAGTTCTGCGGTGTTCGAGACTGTCCGGCTATATGTCTTTTCTCCCTCGACCTTGGGCGGGGGAATGGGGATGGGATTTCTTGCGGAATTAGTATCTAATTTTTGTTAATTGTGGTTAGTATTACATAAGCGGGCTGTTGAAAGCATTGGTGTACAAAATACTTATTATTCTACGTTAGTAAATTTTGGGTCTTTTTATGTTATTTTATGTTAGATTATTTTATTATTTTATTACTACTATTACATGCCTCTTTTTAGTTGTTATTTTTTTAATTTGTTTCATGCTTTTTTTCTGGTTTTGTATGGTTTTGTTTTTTATATTCTGTTTTTTGTTGTTTTTTTTAATTTTTTTCATTCATTGTTGTTGTTAGCTGGGTTGTGATGCGAGGGTCATGGGGCATAGATGTAGTTCAGGGAAGGATGTTTTGGAGGTTCGGCAAATTTGGGTATCATGGCTTTTTGTATCGTTATGTTTGGGTGGTGCGTTAGGCGTTTAATGTATGCAGGTATTATAGTTTTTTCGATATGCTGATCAATGGTTTGCATGCCCGTATGCTGGTGCAGTGTGGTATTCCTTGTACCTGTGCTCAGTCTAGTATTTGTAGCCGCTCTGAGGGCTTTGTTTTGTATTATTTGCAGTTTATTTTTGTGATTTTCTGATATAAAGGGGTACCACACTGCAGAAGCATATGTTATTACGGGTCGTATGTATGCTTTATAAATTAGTATTGCTGTTTGCGTGTTTGATTTTAACATGATCGTGCTTAGTTGAGCCTGTCTGAATTTGGCTTTTCTAATGGTTTCTTCGACTTGTTTGTCAAATCTGAACCTGCGTTCTATATTTACCCCTAGATATTTTGTGATATTTTACCCCTAGATGTCTTAAGTGATATATTTATATTATATTTATATATATATATACTATATTTACCCCTTAAGTGATCCTTTTGGTAAAATAGAAATTAGTGTTCATGGAACTGGCGCCCATAAAAGAAGGATTCAATAGGGAAGAAATAGTGTAAGTATCCTCAAATATTTCCTCATCATACTATAACTTTTACAATATCTCATTTTATACAAATTCATCTAAAACAACGTAATATAGCATTCACATATTTACATAATATCAATACAACTCAATTATTATCAACTAGCGTGGGGCATTTTAAGAGCTTTCAATAATTCATATATAGGCAATAATTCACAAATTATTGCCCAACGTAGGGTTTCCTTAATATCTCTCCAAAATAATACGTGCACAACAATAACAATTAATACATACGATGATTTTAGTTTTGACTAAGCAAGCAATTTCTGTATCACTTCCTCCTTAAATGCTTCAGAATTATATATATATGCATATATATATATATATATATATATATATATATATATATATATATATATATATATATATATATATATATATATATATATATATGTATGTATGTAATTCAATATTTTCTAGCATATAGCTAGGCAAAGTAGTTGTTTTAATAGTAGATTCTACAAGAATGTATTCATTTTAAAGTTTAATATCTTCTGGATAACTGTATGCCTAATGCTTTTATATATAAGATGTTCAAATAGAAC